>LQNS02278091.1:19098254-19121744 GCA_001587735.2 Parhyale hawaiensis | reverse complement strand
CACTCGCAGTTATCAGTTGCCATGTGCTTCGTTGTTCCTCTCACGGATCATTAGTTGCGTGGCCAGTGTACTGAGCTTATTTCGCGTCTGCATTTTTCTGGTCTATGGGCTATTAATTTTCAAGCCATAACTGTCACAGATATAGCCTTTCTTGTAATAGATGGTCTCTGCCTTCCCACACTGGTGCTGTGCTTAGGTTGCTTTGGGGTATACCAGCGATAAGTCAATTGTCACTGTTCAGTCGAGCGTTGCCCAACATCGAAAATTTGATACCCGTGGACCTCGAGTCTGCTGCCCTCTATGCGGGCAGCCTATTTGTCACCTGTCGTTGTCCTACCACAGAGTTGAGAGCTCGGTTCACAAAAGATTTGCAATTAATTAATCAATTAGTCACGCGGCAGTTAATTACCCAATTAAATTAGACGACCTAGTACACACGTATTCATGTGTCTCGTGATATCCTAACACGTGCTGCGCCGTTTTGGGGCCTCGGTGGAGACTTAACTGCAGTCTCCTTATGTTTATTGCGCCTGACACAAAAATGCACCGAAGAGCCAACGTTCGTTTAAATCAACTCTGCAGACTTCGGGAGACCACATAATTTTTGAAAAGTCCTTGTGCCATTCTACAGAAAACCAACACGCTCGCAATTAACTATTACTACTACAGCCACCAAATATATGCTAATATGTTTCAAGTCTTGTAGTTACAGTTCGTAGCCAACTCTATACACTTTCGAAATATGACATGCGATAATAGGCTAAGGGTTCGAGCTGCGTTGCAGTTACCCCGTGGTAATAACTGGCCAGCCCGAACGTGTAGAGGATAACCGGAGGGCGAGTTTGGCCCGTGCAGCAACTCTACAATTGCTGGCGTATAAGCTAAAATGGTTTCAACATTTGCCGCACTTGAGAAAATAAACCCCAACTGTACGTTAGGTAATAATAGTAATCCCAATGTGCCATGCTTTTTTTTTATTTCTGCGAAAGTCGTCCGATGCTGACATGTAAAATGAATGAAGGCTAAAATTTGCTGAAAATTATAGTCACACCAAACGCAGCTCTGTCTAAACTGCTAAAGTTCAGCTAAAGTTAGCAGAGCAAAGACCGCAGGCTCAGGGCAGTGGCAGCAGCAGCAGCAGCAGCAGGAGCAGCAGCACGGTACCAACGCCTCATTGCTATTCACAAGTTTATGACTGGAGCTGAAGTCAGTGAAGAGCGGGACCCATAAACTGCAGCGCCGCCCTCACTGCTATGGAGGCCGGCAATGACCGGCCGCACACTTCTGCTCTTTAACAGCCTCAAGTTTAGACTTTCTGAATATATGCCAGCAAAACTTTGCTTTTATGAGGACACTGCGGACAGTAGCCGTACGCAAAGCTTTAGACATACTGCATAGCTCGTAAGAGCGATCGTTTGCCCGCAAGAAAATAATCCTTAGTATTGTCCGGAATGGGGGGAGGGGGGGGGCGGGGTAAAGTTATGTTCCTCCAGGCAATGAGCGCCTCCACCTTCCAAGTCGTGTAAAGTCGTATAAGCTTGTGACATTATAAGAATGCTATATAAACTGATGCCTCCCACTCCCGAGCGCAAGACCCTCTGTTGCGCATGTATGCTGTATCTCACTGCAATGGAAGGCCTCATAAAACGAATAAACCCGCTGGTGCAATACCTACATGGCAAAAAGTGTCTCAAAATCAGCAAGCAGAGCCATTGGGCTTTCAATCCCGCGGTACTAAGTAGATAATCGAAAATTTCGGGATTTTAAAACAAAAACTTTGAAAATTCTTGAAAAATTTTGAAAGTTTTTTCTTCACTTTACAAAAGACACTATACGCTACCGATACATGTGCAGGCATGAACATCATGCTCCCTTTTTCGACATCCACGGATGCGGATGCACGTGCGGATGTTGCCATCTTTACATTCACATTCACGGATGCGAATGCTAAAAAAGGTGCGGATGTTCCGCGGATGCGGATATTCGCCCCCACCACAAACGCACACACCTCCTCTCACGACGGCAGTTTATACAACATTTGGGGTCAACGCAGCGACAATGTTCCAAAATTCAAGAAACATTTGCTTGTTGGAAAATTCTATTTAAGCTTTGGAATACGCGGTATCTCAGCTACATCTCACTGTGTTAACCTGCCGAAATTTCTACAAAATTTAACGCTTTCAATTTCGACGACCATCTTCGACCTTCCCACCTGATGAGCTGAGGACAGCGAAACGTACGTGGCGGGTAACCAAATTTCTACTTTGTGCTTCTCTTCATATTCTTCAGTATTTGATACAATGCCATCTCAAGACATTAATATTATTATTATTATGAAACGTATTTCAAGGGCAATGGTCCATACAGGTTTGATAAAAAAACATGTCTAAAACAAGAATAGTTAAAAATAACGAATAGCTACGCATTTAATTCGAAATCATCGCATCTCCTTCACTTCCAAATTACTAATGATCCCAACGTCAGTGAGGGTAAATTTGGAGCCATGCATAGCATATCATAAATGAAGAGGCAATCGCCTTCAGCATTTTAAGGATTTAGTCCCCAATTTGACGCAGTAAAACTCGAGAAAATCGTTGGCGGTACCGGAAATATGGGGAAACTTTGCAGAGGAGATATGAGGGTCGCCCAAAACTTCTTTGGTGGCAACTGTGGGGGAGAAGATGGAGTTAGCTGGTAGTTTGGCTCCCAGGGTTGGGATTGCTATGGCTAAAACAAGTGGGAAAAGGGTTTACTTAGTTTTACAAACGTATCTCTCGCAGCAGCAAACAGTAAAACATTTTCCACTAGTCAAATATTTATATCAGAAGCGAGGTGGTTATATGCATCGATATCGAGGCGAACAATATTTGAGGCATGGACAAGTGAATAAATAATATATGTACACTCTGCCCACTAACTACTTTCGTTGGCGCTAGCTGCGTAGCGCCAACGCTAATTCAACGGCGCAGTCGCAGCCGTGACTTCAGCATGACGTCTATGAAGATTGTGCTCTACGAGTATCACTCTTCGCTTATTTAATCTGCACCTGATTAGAAGCAATAGTTCAAAGTTCGTCAATGCCCTTGGCATTAGAATGGAGTAAAAATTGCAGTAGCGGCTGAGATGATCGTTATATTCCTGGTTTGACCCCTCACCTACACCATACGACGCGATCCAAGCAGGGAGACTCAGTTTGACATGGAGCACCAGCATATGGAACACCAGCATGGAGCACCAGCGATATTCCTGCCGGATGGGCTAAATAGGTCGAGTGCGCTACTGCTGGTGGGGAAAGAGACGAAAAGCATCTCAAATCAACGAACATAAAAGAAAAGAGGAGAAGATAGAAGAAAGAAACACCTATGCGGAGGGTCCCTTCCGTGATTCCCCACACGGGAACAGGTAGGAGTCCCATGGGATGGGTTTCTTACCAACATTTGGAGGCCCACCTCGCGGAACTAAAGAGGAAAGTACAAAGAACCAACCTAATCTAACCTTCTAAGCAAAAACAGTAGCTAGAGACAGCATCTCCGCGCGGAGATAGCATTCGGACTGCTCATGAATGAGTACGGTAATGCTCATATACAGTGTATATATACAGCAAATACTCCTAATAGACAAGGGTTGCGTTCCAAACATGGCTTGTCCACCAAGAGGTTTTGTCTTTTACGATAACAGCAGTTTTATGCAATAATGAAGGGGATACTGCAATAATTTCAAGTTTCCATAACAAGAAGCGCACCCATAATTATGAAACATTGGCAACCGAGTGTTTGATGTGTGTAATATTAGACACATGATTGTTTTTATCAAAAGCTTTCACATTTTTGTTCATATTTTTTGAAACAAAAATCTTTTTATTTTCTCTTTGTTCTTCCTAGTCGCAATAAACTGTATGTACCGACAAGATAGAATACTTTGCACCATCATACTTTAATCGCAGTCCGTCATGCCCTCACTGTATATATCCTAAATGGTTACTTTCCTGTCAATACCCATGTTGCTTCTCAGATTTACTTGTTACTTGTAGAGTTTATGCTTGCATTATCTTTTTTTTAGAAGCATCGTCAAGTGTAGGCGAGGGCAAAAAATAAATAGAGTTCAAATTTAATAACGAGCCTCACTGTCACGTAGAGTGGATTCATATGAAGAACCGGCGGGATCAATATGATATATTAACAGGCGGAATGTTGCCAGATCTAGCAACAAAAACATGAATCTGAATTGACGTTCCATATCCATCACATAATAAAAAAAAAGAGTATTTTAATTTAGTCAGTGTAAAAGCTTTCTTTCATTCATTGATAGAACACGGTAGGTTGAGACTTGGATATGGTACCGTTTCCCAGTATTATGATTTTTGTCGCTAAGACTTCAGCAAATATCATACTATTTAGGTTAAATTGGTTTGTTTATAGCCAGAGAAACACTATTAATAATACCCGTTGATACTTTCATCAGAAATTTCACCAGGCACCAAAATTAAACTTTGTCTCTAAAGAGTTTTTTCGGTGTACATGCTCAAAAAATTATTTGTCTACAAGGGCTTTTGTCTAATAAGAGGTATGTCTATTAGGAGCTTTTGTTATATATATATCCGGATCACAAGGATAGGGCCCGCCAGAATATTACGGCTGATATTTTCCGTAACATTTCATACCTTAGTTAATTAAATTTTGCGCAAACTGATGCCAAGGCGGGAGACGTACACGGAATAGGTAAGTTGGTTCCTGCGCTGCGGGCGCCAGCGCAAGTAGTTACGGAGACACCGAAAATACAAGATGGCATCTGCGCAGCAAGTCTCCTCCAGCTCGGCACGCAGCAATAGCAAAGAGCTCTCGCTACTCGACACTACAGGCGACATTTGCAGCCTACCTCCAGATAGAGAGGTCATCAGAGATAATGTAGTTAGTTACTCAATGAACCTAAGAACGTAACTCAGGCTACTCGTCGTATCACTGCACCCTATAAAAGAAGCGATGGACAAGGAACAACAACTTGATACGAAGGAAATTTCAGCCATGAAAGTGAACCAACCAGCGCCAAACCACCAAAGTTAGTGATATAATACCTATCACTTTATATATGGTTAGATGGTCACTGCTAGATAAAACATCTGCCCAACAGCATACAGCAGTCGTCACAGACTCTGGCAAGGCAGGAGCCCATCTCACTCCAGAGGCAGATAAACCAACAGAAGATACGGGCATAGACCTGTTGCGTGAGCAGGACAATATACGTAATTGGTGCATGCAGACCATCAAAGCCAGAGACGAAGAGGTGGCGATAGACCGATCCAATCTCCACACGCACAGCCTCGTCCTCTCTCATATGCGAGGTCACTGCCTCGCTGGCCCTTTGTTGGTGACGGCAATTAGGCGCACAGAGACCCGGGATACTGAAATTCGGATGCCGAGACCGCTAAGAATATTTACACACACTCCAGGAGGGTAGAATTGTTTAAACAGTCAATGTAATTAAGCACCGGAGTAAATGCAATTGAATATGTATGTGTATCATATATAACACGTACCAGAAAAAATAATACCCGAGATGAACTAGAATAAAGTGAATGTGCACTTACTCCACTATACAGACACTTTGGCCAACATTGTCCAAGCTGTACATAGTGATCCGTACGGAAAGCAGCTGGCCCCCACTTTTAATAAATAAATATTGTTATTTTACAGTCCATAGGTAGCGTGCATTACGCCCAAAATTCCAGAATATATTACTAATGAACATTTATGCATATTTTTCTCGGAAAAGGTATATCTTTCTGGTGTATCCCGGGGTATCAGCGTAAGGGCCGAACAGCAGAAACAACAAGATCAATGCAACAACACACAATAAATCATTACAAGTGATAAGTGCCCCTCCTCTCTTCGATACATTAAAACGAGACGCATGCATGGGCACATTATTCAGAAACAGAATAAATGGCTGGTAACACCGTGCATTGAAGAGAGAAGAATTAGAACTATACCCCCCTAACAGACACTAAAATGAAAAAACTCAGGGTGCACATTTTTCTGGGCTCAGCGTCAGTGAAAACATAATGGCGAGTCCCTAGAAAAGAAGTTAGGTACTAGTAAGGAATTTTACCACAAACCATTGCGTCTGGAGGTTCTCTGTTTTCAGATCGGCATGTATGTAAAACAAGGTAAACCCTAGACAGCATTAAGACAGCACGCACCACCCTCGCTCCTGATCACTTTTCTACTTGAACTTCCGCTCCAGCTAGATACGAATTTTAGGGTTTAAGAATCTCTTTATACATATTGCTAAACATCGTCTACCATTAAACATAGTTCAATTTTCCGTTCCAGTTTATATCGTGCAATGTGAATTTATTGATTTTTTCAATTTGCTTCTAAATTCCTATGTAATTAGACTATCTCACGGTATGATTTTGCATTTTTGTTACAGATGCATTCATTGATGATGACAAATGTCGAAATAATCTTAAGCTGGTCTGAATGCCACATCGATTATTTTTACCTTCGCCAAGGAGGTTATGTTTTGTGGTATTTGTCTATTACTCAAAAAGTTATGAGCGGATCTTCACGAAATTTACAAGGATTGTTAGGCATTTTACCGTAACAGATGATTAACTTTTGGTGAAAATCCGGTAATCTGTTTGTTTGTCTGCCTATATTTTTAATGCCATAGCTCCAAAAGTTAAGATCGGGTTATAATAAAATTTACAGGAGTTGTTAGGTGTATTACGAAGAGTAAATGACCAAATTTTTGTGACGATCTGTTGGTTTGTTCGTATGTTTGTCGCTGTGTTTGATTTTAAGTTTGTTAGCACAATAACTCAATAAGTTATGGATGGATCTTCATGAAATTTACAGGAGTTATTAGTAATGCTAAAGACATAATGATAAAAATTTTGGTAATGATGGGTTGGTCCGTTTGTGTATTTGACTTACGTTTATCATAATGTTTGTTAGCAGCATAACTGAGAAAGTTATAAACGAATCTTAGCGAAAATTATAGAAACTGTTAATACTATTGAAAGGCATAAATGATTATATTTTGGTTTTGATACGAAGAAAATTATGGTTCAGAACCAATTTGAATTTTTCGTTACAGTTGCTTTGCTTTGCTCTAGAGCTATGCGCTCTCAGAGTGTTCTCTAATTATAATTGCATTTGTGGTATTACTTTTATAGGTAACCAATACTTGCTTCTTCCTCTCGTTTTCTGAAGTGAGCCATATTTACAACAGCATTCTAATGCTCTTTTTTTTAAAGAGGACGAGTAGAGCTAGGAGTGTCTTCTTTTCCTGTCCTCTACATTTCTACGCTGCAATTTTTAGACGTACCCCTCGAACAATTAAGTTAATCCTCTATATGGCATAACTGTGCTTCCAGGAAACAATACAAGCAATGTTAATCATACGAAAAGTGAGTTTTAATTATGTCAGATAGAACAAAGTTTACTTGGAAACGAAAATAAATAAAAAGTCTAGTCGTCCAGTTATACTAGCTCATAGACGCTGTAGGTGTGTATCTGTTAAAATGTTCCTTCCAACACTATAGTGTATTCCGGGGTGGAGATGGTTGGCGAAGTGCCGGGGCGGAGATGGCGAACCGCAAGAAAAAAACGGGGGAAAAAGGCATGGACAGAGCTGAGCTATATACCATATAGAAGCCTATAATGTTGTCTAATAACCAACTAAGTATCAAAACTCAAGCATGTTTCTAAGTATTTAAAAAAAATTTTTGATTGAGACACAGTGAGAAAACACCCTATGAAAAATCATTTTCCTGACACCTGTTTTTTTTCAATTTGTGATTACTCGAATTCTAATGATGCTAGAATAGCAAAACTTGGGCTGTTGGTAGCTGGTATATGTGTGTTTATATCCTGTGTATATAGACTCTTTACCCCACTTCACGTACGTACGGGAGTACAAACATCGTTCGCCCTCACAGTCCCGGGATGTGATCGTATCACGGGGTGGAAATGGCGAACGTAGAGGCTCTGTATTTACGGTTATTCCGTTGGCAGAACTTTATATTTTTATGCATGTTATTAACATTACATCTATTTCTTATCATCTGAAAGACGATCTACTTTTCCCTTATGAGAGCTCACCATCATGGCTACTTAGCTACGACTCTCTTTCAAAAATCTCTCTGAAATAGCTATGAAACAATAACCTGCATCTTTACAGGGTTATGTGTAACAAACAATGTTTTGATCGTAAAATATGGTGTCCTGCCAATGAAATAAGCATAAATACAGAGCCTTTATGTTCATCATTTCGACCCTGTGTTACGATCACAACCAGGGGTGAAATAGCAAACAATGTTTGTGCTACAGTTTGTACATGAATTGGGGTAAAGAGTCAGGATACACAGGAAATAAACATGCATATACCAGCTACCAACACTCCAATTTTCGCTATTCTAGCATCATTAGAATTTGAGAAATCACAAAGTGTAAACAGGTTTTAAGGAAAATGAATTTTCATAGGGTGTTTTGTTTCACAGGGTCACGATCAAATATTTCTTAAAATACTTAGAATCATGCTACAGTTTTGAAACTTAGTTGGTTGTTAGACTACATAATAGGCTTCCATATGGTATATAGCTCAGCATTGTCCATGCCTTATTTCCTGCTTTTTGGTGCTTCGCCATTTCCGCCCTTTCTGTTCGCCATTTCCACCCCGATTCGCGGAGATCCAAAATCTTCGTTTTTTGTATGTGAGTACCAAACTATACAAGATAAAATGTTCATTTCTATAGGGTAAGTAGGTGCACTTTAGGGATGTATTTATGTGACGTTGCAGCAAATTGTACTGTAAGTATTTAAGTTAGGACAAATTCAAGATTTTTTGCCATCTCCGCCCCGGAATACACTACTGAGCATATGTATTAGGATAAAACGTATTCCTGAACTTTTGTGTGGTACGACCCTTTACTTAGAATAGAGCACAAAGAGCAGAGGCATATAGCGCATACCGTACCGACGCGGTGGCAGTTATATAGCGGCAATAATTGCAAAACAGCAAGCTTTCCTACTTAGTCGCATGTCCAATGGTTTCCAGTTTCTTCTATTTTTTACCTTATGTAAGGCACTATTACCGGCCAACCCCTAAATATTTATAAGTCGTAGACTCCAACATTAACATATACCATAGTTTTCCATTGTGCTAGGAGCTTTAATAAGCAGCTATGCTCTACTGCTCGTTATTTTTTACTCGAACTGCAATATAATAAAGCAAAAATATACATAAAACTTTAATTAAGCAGTTGCTCATCTGCTACAATTTACATGGCTAGTCTGGTTATCTCAATGCATCACGGAGCAATAAATTATGAGACAATTAAAATAAAGGGGAGAATAAAATAATGTAGGCAGAAGCCAAAGAGATACAGCACGACAGCCGCTGCAGCCCCTGGTACTTGAGCGCTATCGAACCGAAAGTAAACTTATCACTCAAGATCGATGGACTAAGGCTGGAGTTGCTTCAGCATAAGGTGCTAGGGTCGGTACATTAACCTTAAAATATCTAATTTAGATATTGGTTTTTAGAGCGAATAGTACTGCTTGAAGCATCCGGAGCGGAGATCACTTGGCAGTAAAGGGTCATTGGGAGGCAATTGCATGAAGTTGTATCAGAACAATCTTGAGAAACTGAGTCATATAGGGAATTAAATATAGCTCCTGTTTCTGTAATGCAATGGCATGCTCATTCTTCGGCTCTTACTTCAATGACTACTATAGTAATATAGCTATTATAATTACCTCCGCTAAAGAGGTTATATTTTTGTCGGGTTTGTCTCTCCGTCTGTCGGTCAGTCTGTCTGCTATTATGTCTGTCTTTCGCCAAGATAACTCAAATCGTTATGGACGGATTTCGACGAAACTTACATGGGTTATGTTAGGAAACAGGTATGTTAGGAGGAACAGATGGTTAACTTTTGGTGAAGATCTGTCGATCCATTTGTTGGTTTCTTTGTCTGCCTATTTTTTGTTAGTGCCATAACTTAAAAGTAACGGACGGATTTTCATGAAATTTACATCAGTTGTTTGGTTTATACAGAGAGAAAATGATCAGATTTTATGATGATCTGTTTGTTCGTTCGTTTGTCGCTGTGTTTGATTTTATGTTTGTTAGCACAATAATTAAAAAAATTATGAATGAATCTTTATGAAATTTTTAGGAATTGTTTGTCATGTTGAAAGACATCATTGATTAAATTTTTGCGATTATCGGTTGGTCCTTTGTGTGTTTGACTAAGGTTTGTTAAAATGTTTGTTAGCAGCATAACTCATAAAGTTATGAATGGACCAAGAAAATTACAGACACTGTTAATATTATCAAAAGGCACAAGTGATCAGATTTTGGTGTTGATAAGAAGAACATCATGGTATCAGAGACGATTTGAATTTTTCATTACCGCTGCCTTGCTTGGTGGACGTATGCACTCTCAGAGTGCTCTAGGTACAAATGTACCACGCAGCCAAAAATTACGGTGAAGGGTTTGTGATACTGCTTTAGAGTACCTACTCCTCCATGGTGTCCATACAGTACTCCTCCATGACAGCAAGTAATTCCGGGTGGAAATAAGACAATTGGTGAGAGATTTCTCTGATGAAGAATGGACTGTTTGCAGGCACTTTTATTTTCAATGAAGAGAACATCATGGGCATTCTCTTTGGTGTTTAGGTGGGCATTATCTCGCGAGACTAGGACTGCCATTATTACTGACAACTAGATGCTGAATCTAAAATGCAATTCAATGCCAAAGAGATGCGCTTCCTGTAAGTGGTGCAGGTCAGTGCCTGAATAAGATATCACTTCAAATAGCAATGACACTAACGGCCGCAACTGCGTACAGTATAGGCACGTAACAGGTAATGATTACGGGCACCATTCGATCACTTTTCAAAACCGACAAAAACTGGCCTCATTTGATATTTTAGAAAGGTTCAGCATTTATTAGACAGATATCTTTCATTCGACTGCATGATCTGTATGCTAAGAGTTGAATAGAACTACTGATTTTTTAGCAAAAAATTAGTACGACGAGTTCATTACAAAGCATACAGTAAACTGCTAAATATCCTACCTCCACCAACTAACATTATGGATGCAGACACACAACCCTCTGAGGAGCCTAACAACACCACAACTCTCGGCAGCGAAAGCCAAATTTTGCTGGCCTAACGCGATGGCGTTGGCAGAGGCAAGGCACTGTCCCGCCAATCAGGGAAATGGCAGAGCGCACTCGCAACCCTCAATACATCTTAGCGTTTTCGTATATTTGCTCATTGAGTAGTGGAGCCAATATTCGTCATTGGCCGCCTTCTTCTTGTTGCATAAATGGTGCAAACTTACTGCAGCCTTTTCGCTGCACGCTAGAATGAGTTGCGCTTTCTTAGTGTTTGTACAGATATAGTTTGTCTCCCAACCAAATGTAAATATAAACCCAGAAATAGAACGCAATTTACACAGACAGCCTACATCAGAAGAGTAAACAACCCTTTGGCTATACGCCTCTATTTTCTAGGTGGTCTCCAACCAAAAATTTTAAGGCGGTTATCCGATATTATCTGATACCGCTCACAATATACATGTAGACATCAGACACATGCTCAATAGTCTCCGATAGGTTTTATATTTCTTCGCGGATTGTGCTAGATATCCACAAATAATACACTTTATTAAGTACACATAGAGATATGGTACAAATGCTTGAGGTACAGCTTTATCACTACAGTTTATTAGACTTATACTACCATTACACTAAACACTGCATTGCGGCCCATTATTTAGCCCCTGTCTAGTGACAGCACTATGCGTCGCCATCGGTTGTACATGTTAGTTTATGGCAAGTTCCAATAACGGATCTCCTTCGGTGAAGAGTTATCCGGTTGTTCTATCCTGGTCTGGATAATGAGAGGGCATTTCTTCGTCTAGAGTTTTAAAGAAGTCTGTTCACTTTCGAGCAAACATACTTGCGCTAGTGGACATCTGCACATTCATCGGCCGGCGAAATATGACATTACATGCTACACGGATAGGCGTCCAATAGACTTTTGGTAAAACTTCGGCCAAAGCAAGTCATAATACTGGGGATAGCAATAGCTCTGAAACAGCTGGCGTTCAATTTCTTCAGAACAATGACCAAACATCTTGTTGTCCACTGCATGGAGTTTCCGCGATTATTTCTCTATATCCAGGCTATCACGAAATTCGTGAATGATTTTACGACCCAGAAAGAAGCTGTTAGCATAAGTGAATTCCACACTATTGAGAGTAGTGACTTTATCGGTGTTCGTTGCACCGGCCCCACCACTGCACCATTGTTTCTACAAGCAGGGTGTGCAAAGGGGGTTTTACCAGTCCTGGTATAACCCTGGTAAAACCCATGGTAAAACCCTGGTGAAACAGTTTTGCCATGGGTTTTACCAGGCTTTTCCCGGGGTTTTACCAGGACTGGCAAAACCTCCATTGCACATCCTGTCTATAAGGAAAGAGCCTGGAGCGGCAGGAGAACTCGCCACTTCAACAGAAGCTCCCGCAAAGCCGCATTAATTCCGTCAACACTGCCAATGGTTCGGACAACACTCTAAGCTCAGGCCTCTGTGTTCGAGATTTGTAGCAGCATTCAGTTACATTTTCGTTTCTCCGATAAACTGCAGCAATATGCAAAGATGTGGCGAGGCCGTCGACGCACCAAAGTCGCATTTAGTTCAGAGAGCCAAACTTACCCAAAACGCCACTGCTGGCCCTCTCTCTGATATCGCTACAGCTATCACTGTGTTGTCTTGCTCAATACTGAGCTTGTTCACAGGCACAGTAACGTCACTCAGAGAGTCTATTTAGCACCTCCACTGGGAATAGTATCACGTGCGGTAGTTCCAAAGCCAGTTGGCCTTACTGTCGAGCAGTGACCGTTAATACCTGCATCGTAGTGCAGCGTGCTGATTACGAGACTGCAGCACACCTTGCATTTCTCAGTGATGGAGAACCTCCGGGAGAAGTCATGCCCAGCGAGCCGGCAGACATATATACAAGTGTCAATGTTTTAACAATATTAGGACGGAAAGACTAGCCAGCCAAGTGGAGACGACCAAAAAGCGGAGTAGTAATTTTGTTACACAGTGGGAGTATAATACACAAACTAACGTGTTGATTCTTCAGCTAAATAGATGAATAAACTTTGCCCCTGCCCATCGAAAACTGATGTTCTTTATACACGTATTTAGAACTTTCGTAATACCTATGCTATAAACGTCAATTGCAGTAGCCCATGTATGTATATGCAGAGAGTATAGAGAGGTGTTTCACAAGGGAAAAAAGAAAGGGCATTCAGAATGTCAATCGGAGAACTCATGAGGACCACCGGGAAAAAAGAGGAAACACAGAACAACAAATATCGGTAAAAGTTGGAAACAAGAAGGAAAGAAAGTAAGAATTAAGGAAAGGTTGCCCGAAGTGGTAGCTACTAAGACCTAGGTAAAGCATGGCCTCCCTTGGAAGCTAACGTTACGAACCTAACCCCTTTTCGTACAGTACAAAAAGTGTTATCCTAAAGACCAGCACAGTAGTGGTTTATGTAGCCAGATGGGTCATTTCCGGTCTAAGGCTCCCTCGCGCGTGAGCTTCCGGTTTAGAACGGCCAGTGCACTTCCGGTGTAGCGGGGGTCGGGGGGGGAGAGGGGCGAACGAAAAGTGGGCGGGGCCTGGGAAACAGGGAGTACGCGGTAGACCAGAAGTGACCCATCTGGCTACATAGACCGCTACTCAGTACACCTCCCAGTGCACTGAAGGATATTAGTTATACTCAGAAAGTTTAAGGGGACCGTAGGTAGGAATACACCCAAATCTTACTTTTTGGGTTTTTCATTGTTTTCTTGTGTTTTAAGAACTCAAACTTGTTATATTTGATGTAAAAGACACTTTCGTATAGAAAAAATTCCGAAATCATCAAAGGGGAAAAATATTAACCCTTTTTTCAATTTTATTTTTTACGCCCAGCCTTCATTTTTCACTCAATTTGAATGAAATTTGGTACAGATATACTATTGAAGATTGCCAACAATCGTAAAGATTTAGATTTTAGAATTTCATTTTAGTCTTCAAATTAAAAAAATATATATATATATTTGTCAATTTTTTATCAAAATCACTTTTCACATTTTTTAACAACATTTTTGAAAAAATGAATCCTTACGATTGTTCTAAATTTATTTTCCTTTCACTTAAAAAAATCATAACATTTGGTGCATTATTCACCCAGTGGCGTTCATTTGAAGATCAATAACTTAGATGTGAGATATTCACCGAAACGCAAAAGCTAATAAAAATATACATTGTACGTCAGATAGCAATCAGACTTTCAGTTGTATGGACATTCTTTTGCCTTTTGTCCAGGCACACGATATATGTGTACAAATTGAGAGAATTTCATTCAAATGGGCCCATAAATAAAACCTCAAATTCGAATCCCTCGGCTGAAATTTTTCATGGGGAAATTCGAGAACGCGACGGTGATTAAAACTTTTTTCATTTAAGTACCGATTTCGATTAAACTTGGCACAGGTATGTAAAACCAAAAAAGAATGTGGGTTGTAACCGTGTACTTTTTTCCAATTTTCGCCATAGAAAACGAGTTATTCAAAGAAAACGGGTTTCCCCCAAAACCCGTTTTCTTGGAATAACTCGTTTTCTTTGGCAAAAATTGGAAAAAGTATGGGGTTCAAAAGCTCTTCTTTTTTGATTTTACATATGTGTACCAAGTTTCATTGAAATCGGAACAAAAATGAGAAAATAAAATTTGAAACCTTTGGCGTGAATTTCTTCATATCAAATTCAAATACATATACAGCTGGAGGAAATTTTCATTTATGTCCCGACTTGAATGAAACTTGTACACATATGTTAAATAAAAAAAAGAAGAGCTCTTGACTCCCATACTGTTTCTCAATTTCGCAATAAAAAACGAGTTATTCAAAGAAAACGGGTTTTGGCGGGAAATACGTTTTCTTTGAATAACTAGTTTTTATGGTGAAAAACGAAAAAAATACACGAGTACAACCCACATTATTATCCAATTTTACATGTTTCTGCCAAGTTTCATGAACTTCGGCCGGATAATGAAAAAGTTTTTGTAGTAAAAACTCAAGTGTTACAAAAAAAATACCTCCCCTCCCCCATCCCCCTATTCAACCCCTTTAGGGTTACACTGGCTGCCTAAAATTTTTCCTCCAAGTATGTCTGATGTATAGCAATCGATTAGTGATGAAAAACGAATTTTGGAAATTTTTAGGGTCTGATTTCCTACGGTCCCCTTAAGCCTTCGTTTCGGAGCCGAACGATACCACAGAGGAAAGAATAAGAGACATATAGTATATCGATGGAAACGGGGAACCCATGCACGAAGGTGTTCCCACACAGGATCAAAGCGCATGGGAACAGCAAGTCGGGAAAGATGAGAAAGATCAGAAAACTGCATGAGCAAGTAGGAGTATGAAATCGGGAAGGAAGCAAAGTGGGCACGAAAGACAGACGTCCACAAGGCCTAGCTAATGACTAAGGTAACCTACAGGAGCTTCCTGGGGTCGCCGGCTCTGAAGGATATGCTCGTCTTTAGTGTACTCGTGGAGCACGAAGACTGCACAAGGGAACTGCCGTCGGTGTGAGGGAAGGGAGCGCCGTACTTATTGTAGGACAATACTCGTGTTCACTGCACATGGTCCTAACTTTTAAAAAATAAATATACGGGAGTTGCAGCCAATGAGAAATATTTTCCACGAGTATGCAGATAAACCAAAATAAACTCTTGCAAAACTATAGTTGAGGGAGCACAAGGAATAAATGCCCAACAGAGAACGTAAGTACTCAGAGTACACAGGTCCGTTGTGGTCTGCCAGTACACTGCATGTTCCAAGATAAATGTACGCTTCGGAGAACGCCTGAAAGTGTCGAGGTGTTGCCATTACGACACAAAAGCGAAAGATACAAAAGTATACAATGACTTGAAACCAAACGCTCGTAATAGAATTTTCCTACCTCGATATCAAAGATTTAGTCAACGTCATATATCAGTAGTTACTAGTTGCGGCCCGCAGCAGCAGCAGGACGCTTGTTCGAGTGTCTGCTCTAAAAGGCAGAATTCACGGCATCGAGACCCTACCAGAAATGGTGATTATCGGGGGTCGCAGGTCATCGCAATTTGAGCCTTCCGTCGCTGGTACGATAGCGATAGCTGGTACGGCAGCCGTGCACTTCTCTGGCACCAGTTAGCCTATATTTGCAGCACGAAATCGTGACAGTGAGTTTCCAGTTGGGACGTACGATCAAGCGGACTTTACCTTCACGGATAAATAAAATATAGTCACAGTACTTGGAGGACTATCACATAATTATTAGTACATTTAAAGGTTCTCCCGCCGTAGCCTAAAGGAGCAGCGCACGACAGGGATCCCTTCTTGAACCATCACTCAGTAACACACACGCGCAGAAGAAGGCCTGGCGACGGGTACAGCAAAAGTTCTGGCAGTTGGCAGAAACGCAAGTCTGGCGGCGACAGCCCAGGAAGGCCGTCGCTTGCAAGTAGCCATACGAGCCACAGCTAATGAAACTCTGCATTAGGGAAGTCTGCGCTGCTTAAATGCTGGCCCAAGTCATTAGGGTGACAACAGCTTGAGTTGCAGCGCTGGGCAGCTGCAGCCAATCCAGGCGAGAATATAATGGGTCGGCAGGGGCAAGAAAGTGGTCGGGAGCAGTACGGAATGAACGCCACTTCCGTAATCCTGTCATTGTTTATTGTTATTCTATTTACGTTCGTGTAAACATTCCTAGCCTCAAATTAAATATTCCTATAGAGGGTCACAGAAACTTAAGCAATATTCTGAAAAAACTCGGCAAACAGGAGGGAATGATCCTCGCGCAGAGGTAGGCGTTAAGAAAAATAAAGGAAAAACGAATGTCTGGAGTTTGAAAAAAGGAAGGAAGCAAAGCGGCCACGAAAATCAAGACGTCACGAAAGCCTCCGCAGCACTCGAGTATAATCTACAGAGAGTCGACCTAATGGCGCGAATACCCAAATATGCTGTACGTTAGGCAAACCTAACTTAGTTTACCTACGGTCCCGTCCTATGAGCCATGAGTGAGACGCTGGCACTGCAACTATAACAGTTATCTATCATTGTTTTACCGCCGTACGCACTTAATCAAACTCTCTCTACAGTGAAGTCTCGGTCTCTCCATGTACCTCAGCAGAGATATTTTATCTCGATGTCCCAGGGCGCTACTACCGGCCGGGAAATGTGGCGCAAAGGATCTCCAGGAGACGAAAGTCAAGAGAAGGAGCCATAAAAAAAGAGAAACAGCTGGGGCGTGTTGCAATCAGACGCCGGTGTTACCCTCACAGTGTTACCCGCGTAGCTGTGAATGCGGCGAACGATCTCAGCGCCCCAACAAAGTCTTGTAGAATTTTCGGCAAGTTTGAACATTCACACTTTGGTATAGCCTCATTTTGAGTGTATTTCATGATGAAAAGTTGAGAAAACTACACATAAGTGCTTCAAATGCTGGAATTGAGCAATATATGGCAGTCCTGGACTGTGTAATGCGAATTGTTGAGTATCAAAGTCAATGTTTGTCCACAAAGGCAGTGCTACCCAGCTCGTAACGCTACAATTTCAATTTAGGAGGGCTGTCTTCGGTGTCACCCTGTGCTACCCAACCTGTGCCACATTGGAGGCCGCTGTAACACGGGTCACACCGAAGGCCTGATCGCAACACGCCCCTGGGCACCCATGCACACTGGACCAGGTACGAATCCCGTGAGATAAACCTGCTGTAGGTCGCTTACGAACAATGGCGGCCCACCTCGAGAACACAAGGGAAGTATAGAGAACTACATATCTTTATAAACTGAGGTTACAAATTGAGGGTTTGAATAAAAAATTATAAAAAATCGGAAAGTTTGAGGTCCAGCACCATGAGGTGTCGAACTGTACGTAGCTTTTGGACGTCCATTCCGCCACTGCACGGTCCCGACACCAAAAGTTCACCTTTCGCACTGCTGTCGAAAGTACTTAACTAGTGCAGCAGATTCTATTTTCGGTACTGCGCACGCTAATGAGTTTGTGCAACGATCGCATATACATACAACATATCAAGGGTACATTATAGCTTAATGAAAGCGAGTTTATGGGATACTACTCAGACTAGGCATCTATTTGCTACCCCAGCGGTTGACTCGTTGGAAGTGCTGCCTTATTCGTTGTCACGAGTTCGAATGTTCTATTCTCAAGCCAGGAAGGAGTTTTGCTGCTTAGTAGTGCAGCATGAGAATTGGTGCCGTCTATGGTCCACTGGCCTGTTAGAAAATGAGAATGCTCAGAAGCACAGCTGACAAGAGCCTACTGTCAATGACGACAAAGTTCAAACAATCTGTGGTCTACTGCAGCACACTCCTCTGGGCCCTAGAGAGGATATCGACAGCACGAACCAATGCGTGTAAGTTTCCTAGTTGGGGTGTGCCGTCAAGTCGACTTTATATTAAATGCGATCTAGCTTTCACCACGTCCAAATCAACCGTTTAAACGCTTACCTCCTGCATGTTGTTATATAGGGAGAAGTGAGCATTCACCCTAGAGCCCAAGCATCCCATTTTGTTGGGTTGGGCAAGGCATTCTTGTCGTGATAAACTTTGCGAAGTGCACAAAGTAATGTCATCTCCGAATAAATTGAACACGACATTCACATCAGCCTCAATGAGCTGATCCAGTGGCCCGTAGCGCCACGAACTGTGCAGCTTTTCATTTCAAATATCTGCTGCGGTATCACACATATTATTTTCCCCGTCCAGCTCAAGCACTCCCCAGCAGTAGGGAATAAGCAGACAAGCGCCTCATCAACAAAGCTAGCCTCAAAGGGGCCGTATCCTGGCATACAAATTTCCGATTCCCTTTTTCCTCCAAGGATTCTCGGATCCCGTAAAACGAAACGGTAAGCAAGAAGAGTCTGAAGAGGAACAGCAGAACATCTCGAGTCGGTGGCCGTGTTGCATTTGATCAAAAATAGTGTGGCAGCGGGAATTGCAGACTGCAATTCATATTTACACACGCACACACTACAAATGAGCCGAAAGTAATACCCACAATGTGAACGCTTACCGAAGGCAAACTCGCACCTTTTCCTCGTTCTATTGTCTGTAAATATTTGCTGTAAGGGAAGGGGTTTAATTGGCCTGCAGGCAAAATATCAGCGTGCCCTCAGATGGTAATGGTAACAATTAGGGAATGCGATCGTGAACAGAATCACATCCGTTGCAGTCCTGAATTGGACACCCAGCTTGAATTCTACGAAGAACAAATCACACGATAGGCGGCTAGGACCGCACCCCTGGAACGTGGAGCTCATCGGATGAGCGCTGCAGAAATAAACATGCAAACGCGTTAAATAAGCAAGACAGGATTTGCAACCGTGAATTTCAAACTGGAAAAGAAGAGTGGCACTGTAGATATTTTCTGCCCCAAATCAGACGCACAAATGAGATTTCTCAGGGCCATATAATAGGATGCCGCGAGTGCCCCATTATGGTAATTCTAGCCCCAGCATTCCTTTTCATTCATATTGAAATTGCGATGCATTCATCTGCTCTCATTTTTCAAATCTGATGGAGCATCCAAGCTCGGCAATCGATGAAAAATAGTGCAAACTGACCTCATTTGCTTACTAAACAACACGAAGTGGTAGGCGGAGCTGACGCACTTGTTTAGACCAATGCCCGGTAAACCAGTATCCGTCCAGACCACACACAACCCGTTGCTAGTGAAGTGCATAGGGTAAAATGTCTAGTACCCGTCCACCATGCTAGTAACCGTAAACTTGGCACTAAAATACTTCCTGTGTGAAAACTAGCAGTGCTAAAAAGCCGTACATCGGCTTAAGCTGTAGGCTAAATGGTGCCGCACCATCCCTAAAAATGACTGGGGAAAAAAGCAAAACATGAAAAAATGGTGGTGGTTTTCACATTTTTCTCATGTTTTTAGTGAGAAAAGGTGTAAACTACCACCATTTTTTCCTGTTTAATTTATTTCGCCCGTCATTGTCAGGGATGGTGCGGCACTAGTTAACCTACAGTTTACTCCTATGTACGGCTTTCTAGCACTGCTAGTTTTCACACAGGAAGTTTTTTAGTGCCAAGTGGACGGCTACTAGCATGGTGGACGGGTACTAGACATGTTACCCTACTAAGTTATGTGCCGCGAAATAAAGCTAATTTGTGAATGACTGAGAAACAAAACAGTATTTCGCACCCATAAAAAAGTCCTCCGCACCCCGAGGGGGTACATGCACCCCAGTTTTAGGGACCAGCCATCTATGAGCGTTCTCGAAAGCCAGTTCCAGCGATTTGGCAGCCATTTCTTCGCGTTCTCGTCATTACATCAACCGAAGCACAATAACGACAACAACGATACCCTCGTTCCTTCGCTTCTTCAAGAAATACACAGTAGGAAGACATGAAAGGAATGTATTATTCTTTTCTTCGTTAATCATTTCTTCAATTTGCACATTGTGAACTAATTACAAAGCGTACAAGACGGCCACTGTCTCCAAACTGGCCAAATTTGCGCCTGTTTACTGCAGCCTTGATATAAAATTGTCAGACAACCATGAAAAGAAAAAATAAATAGATATTACACACTGGTCTGAATTTTATCATTTGATATGGGATGAATTACCGCAGGCCACTTTAGGTACACTAACTTTCAATTGTAAACGCTCCAGCTAAGACGTATCCCACTCGCCCACTTCAATGAAGATGTTATCCGATCCTAATGCCACTAACCCTCTCTTACTGAGGCCGGGGTGTCTCGCCACAAGAGTTCTATTGCCTGTCCTATTCCTATATTCGAGAGAACGCGCTTGTATAGCGAAGAAGCGCAGTCTGTCAAAAAGCTACGGTATACTTGTCGAAAATTTCACTTTTAAGTTTGCAAATCGCTACTTTGGATCGAGTCTTTTGCGTTAATCAAAATCATTTACGCTTAATGTTATTAGAAACTCAATCCCGAGGAACCGAATGAATTTTTCGGCTGGGGCAAGCGCAATACGTTAACGATTAACGGGTGAAACTGAGTTCTAAGTGGCTAACGAAACGCTTAGGCTCGAAGTTGCAGACTAGTTAAAGCTTATCCGATTAAATTATTTCGAGTAAATTGAGCCCGCGCTTATTTATGTCAACGCTTTGCCACAGTTGGCAGGGCTTGTAGCCTAAACAAGCGCAGACTAACGAGCGAGCCACGGCGCGATACATCCAAGTGATATTAACGACACAGCGGCGGAAATGCGCCATAAATTCACTAGCAGAGAAGCTTATGTCTGTATATGAGCAAGCTCTCCAAGACACACCAAAGTTCGGGTTCCCTCCACAACATCGCTGGGATCGAAATAAATTCGTCTGATGTGTGGCCTTCCTTTTCTTACAACCGACACCGAAATTCGCGAGGCTCGGGAGCAAAAGAATTTTACGAGGGAAGATTCCCGGCAACTTTTGTCTTTTGGATGAAAGAAAAGTAGTTCATCAGAGTAAAAAAAAACTAAAATACATTCTGATTACAGCCTTGTGGCCTTAGAACTGGGATGAAAGGAAATTGGTATGATAAAATCCACTGTGAAACTCGCAAGTGGTTTGCCCAAAATACAGGGAAAGCTTTATAGCTGGTTTACATTAAGTCGACGGTTGCAATGAAGTTGTCTGTACTAAACTTTTTTATTATCTATATATTAATACGCTTGTATCTACGTGTTTGTATGTGTGTGTGTGTGTCTGTGTGTCACGCTTTTCACAAATAGATAGGCGTAAAATAGAGACTTGACTTCATTTCACTCGTATCATATTTACGCTTTCGTTTTCTTCACAAAAATTTTACTCGCTTTGCTGGTAGCGGATGGCATTCCTCATAGGGTCTGAGGCGTAGCCAAGATACGCCCTGGGTAAAGAAAACGGGTAGTGTTGGCATCTCCGCTCTAAATTTATTTTTCGAAGAGAATATGCTGCTGGGAGAGCATCAGCCAGTACAGTGCGATGTCTGAGGAAATGCAATGACATCTTCAGAATAAAAGAATACTCTCCAGCGAATGAAACAATTGACCCAATCTATTTTCGTCTATTGTATACTGCTTTGTATTGCATTTAACAAATCAGGAAAATGATGGGTTATTGATCAATATTCACGGGTTCCAACATAGTGAGAAAAAATCGGATACGCCGGCAAAAAATTCGAAAGTGTATCCTTATGGCGGGCTAAATTATCTGTAAACTGTGGGAAACGGAGCTTTTAAAAAAATGTAGGCAAATAAAAGGAGAACATTGCAAAAAGTACCGTCGTGCTTCTATGTCTTTATCAAGATGCAAGTGCGAATTCTCTGCTGAGAGAACAAATGAGTGATACATTTTATAAGGCGAGAGCATTAATAAATCGTCGAATTCTCACGGGTCACCCACGCTTCACGTTAGAGACCTGGAAGCAAAGAATGCAACGGGAGGGCTCAATAAGACTAAAATAAAACTTAGCCGTGACCGCAAGTAGCAAATTTACATCACATCGACGAGTCGAAGTATTTGAGTGTGGGACCTCAGTCCTTCGTAGGTTGTTTTCTCAAACATATCACCGTGTTTTTTCGATTCATTTCCTTCAATCCTCCGCTCATGACTGGCCAGCTACTTGAGCTGCAAAATACTGTAAAATGTTGTCGCAAAGTACAGAAAGTTCGAGTAAAAGGCTAACTGTTACTGTGGTTTCTCTCGCGTACAGAATTGGCTATAATGATGCTTATATTTGTTGGTAAAGGATAAATATGTTGGGAGAAGAGCACTGTGAACTGAATATGAAGCGTAAATTAGGCTTCAATCAAGAAAAAGAAGTTAAATCAGGTCGCCGAAAGAGAACAAACTCGGCGCTAATGCTGTGAAAGTTTCCTCCAACATGCACTGCAATTTTCTATAGATAATTACAAAAATAAGTATATATCGTCTTAATTTATTTATACGCTAGAGATGAATTTCGCAATTTAAGACGATTTTTCTGGTTAAATTAGATAAAATACTCTATAGGCTGCTTAGCCATAGATTCGTCGATGATGACGTCACTTTTTGGTGCTAATTTCCCGCGAGTCCTCCCGTTACGCTCTTTGCTTCCTGTTAGAGACGGAATGCGTAACGATCGACAGGGTTAAGCGGCGGATGTTAGCTCAGACGGTGCGGATTAAGTTAGAAGCGCTACCTCAAATTAAATAAGGTGAGTGAAAACATTCTCTAACCGTGTGTGTCATGCTCTTATCTCTAACAGAAAGAAGGAAATTAAGAGTGTCCCGAGGTACTCTTGGATACGACCCGGGAAGGGATCAAAGGAAGAAATAGTCAAGTTCATATTTCAGCTTCTATGCGGCTCGCAGGTCTAGGGTAGACGCTTCACGGCCAGAATTGGGACATTTTCAACCTTG
>LQNS02278091.1:18996856-19016892 GCA_001587735.2 Parhyale hawaiensis | reverse complement strand
ATACGTAAAGGTCTATGTATATTGAAAAACACACTTCTGTTCTGTGGAATTTCTTCAGTATCGGCTAGTGATAATTAATTTCTGTAAAAATGGCACTATTTGAAACGTGACAACGAGGTCTTCGTAGGCATGAAAGTGTTAAGCAGAACCCAGAAATCTTTAGTGAATTGGTACAACCAAATGATTCCATAAACACGCTTGTGAGGACGGTTTTTCAACACTAAATACCTACCTCGTGTGCTAGCTAACCCCACCTGCTAGCGAATACTGCTGGCATCCTTTGTTTAGGATGAATCTAGGTGTACAGTATCAAAATACGTTTTTAATTTATTAATACAATTCTTATTATAGTTAGCGAAAAAACGTATGGACGTCACAGATGTTTCTCCAACTAATCCATTAGGATACTATTAACAAACCATTCCTGTGTCAGAGAGCTATGTGAAGGCTCAAAGAGACATTTATGAAGAACCCGCAGCGAAGTGGAATATATTGACCCATGAGGTTTCTATATGCAATGTAAGTGATAACGTAGATGTCACGTGTGCGGTTTATGTTCTGAGTCCATTTGCTACACTCCAGCTCGAATACTTTGCCACTAAAGGCTGGCACTAAATCATGAGTACGGTAGGGCATATTTCCCCAGCGAGGTGAGAAGATGCACGGCCACACTCAGACAGCACCATCAGCATGCATAGCTTATGCCACAGCGGCCCTCAGAGGCGTGTCTCTGCCCCTCTTCTGATCTCCTGCGAGCCTAACTTGCTATAAACCTTCCCAGTCTCTCTTCCTCCTGCACCCTCCCGCCGCCATGCAGCCACGTCCTCCGACCGAGACCAGCCCCCCCCCCCAGCGACCCAAATTCCACTATAGGCTCGACCTTTCGTTAAGCCTCTGTGCCCACGTGACCTGCCAGCCTGCACGTGCGCCCCCCAGCAACGATCTGCTGCCTGGTGCCATAATGTCAGGAGGGCATGCGGGGTACTGAGTCCCAAGTGTCAGGAGGCATGTAGGGCACCGACTCTCAAGTGTCAGGGGGCATGTAGGGCACCGACTCCCAAGTGTCAGAAGGGCATGTAGGGCACCGACTCCCAAGTGTCAGGGGGCATGACTGGATGAATGACACACAGGGAATGTCATGGGGAAAGGATGTCAGTACATACCTTGCGTACACGTGCTCCAAGCAGCGATTTTTCTTTTTGCACGACAGGACCCGTTCTTGAAAGAAGGGAAAATTTCACACCAATTGTAAGCTAGTACCAAGATCTCTTTTTGAACGGGAGAAGGCTGATGGAGAAGCAAAATAAATTCTCGAAACTTTGCACACAATCTCGAGGAGCTATTTATTCTTCATCTTCACATTACATATTTGTTCTACGAGCGGTTATCTCGAAATTTCTGGTCAATTAAAAAATTTACCTGAGTCTATGATGTACAGGATAAGCATTAGTACAAAATACTGTTTTCACAAGACCTCTCGCTCAAAAACAATAATGTCTGGTATATAGATGGATTTGGTTCATTTCACAGTGAGCATCACTTTGCGCAGCCCAAACAGAAGTAGCAGAACTACTAGACATTGCTCACTGGTTCAAGGGAATATTCCGTAGTACAAATCCTTTCGAACCAAGAAAATATTTCATCGTGTAAATAATTACTATCATATTCTGAATTTACCTTCCCTATCGGAAAAAAATATAATCGACGACCAAAAACTAGAAAGGATGAAAAGGTCTGAAGATTGCTTAGTAATGACACACTGTAAAAAAGTTAAGTGTTTTGACGGGATGAAATGAGCATAGTGTCTGTATTATTCTCATTTTTGATCAAGGAGTCTAAAGTATCCGTCATTTCGAGAGAAGAGCCTGTAGTTACCTCCGTCAAGGAGGTTATGTCTTCGTCGTGTTTGTCTGTCTGTCTGTCTTCCTCTTCGTCTGTCTGTCTGTCTTACTGTTTGTCTGTCTGTCTGTCTGTCACCAAGATAACTCAAAAAGTTATGAACCGATTTGAATGAAATTTACAGGGATTGTTAGGAGGAACAGGAGGAGGAACAGATGATTAACTTTTGATGAATATATGGCCATCCGTTTGTTTGTTTGTTTGCCTGCCTCATTTTTCTCATGTCATAACTCAAAAAGTTATGAATGGATTTTGATGAAATTAACTTGAGTTGTTAGGTATATAACAAAATGTAAATGACAAAATTTTGGTAATGATCCGTTCGTTTGTCACTGATTTTAATTTTATGCTTGTTAGCACAATAACTCAAAAATAATGAATGGATCTTCATGAAATTTATAGGGTTTATTAGTAATGTTGAAAGACATAAATGATCAAATTTTGGTACAGATCGGTTTGTTCGTTTATATATTTGACTTATGTTTGTCATATCGTTTGTTTACAGTATAACTCAAAAAGTTATGAACGGATCTTCAAGAAAATTGAACAAGCTGTTATTAATATAAAAAGGCACAAATGATTACATTTTGGAGTTTATACAAAGAAAATTATGGATTCAGAACCAATTTGAATTTTTTGCTACCGTTGCCTAACTTGGGGGAGGTATGCGCTCTCAGAGTGCTCTAGCTTACATTGTTTTCAAAATATTCTAGGTACTTTGTTTCGTGAAATGACAAACTATTGTGTTAGGTATCTAGGTCCTAGGATTCCATAGGTGATATCGATTGGATGGTGTAAATAATGTTGTTAACGGAAAAATTTCCTTCGTCTCTGTCAAACGACGGGCACAGAAGTCACGTATTATACCGCTGTTGTCCAAAGCTGCTTGAGCTTCTCATGCATTGACTCTTGAAACATATGCTGTCCAACACCAATACTAACCATGTCAGTGTTATTAATGTCGTGTTATTTGCGGTCTTTTCTGAAAGGTATATATATATATATATCCAAAGGTCTCATACGTATTAATAAAACGCTATAAGAGTGACAACAAATGCAATTTTACCATGTGTTTACACCATAGTAAAGAACTGCTTCTTGTTGCTAATACTTTTTCATAGTTGAAATATGTTCCAGAGCTTGGAACAATATAGCCTCAGCATGAAACGTAAACATTGCGCTATAATTGAGCTTCACAAAGCTAGCATGACTGCATAAATTATGGAGCTTCAGTATACTGAGATTTCCGAATTAAAAGCGAATGTTCATCTATCGCATGGCTAAGTCAGTTCAAGAATAGGTACGAGATGAAGTCAATATCGTGCCAGAACTGAACGTCCCCCCCCAGGTTAGAACCTCCGCGCTCAAGAAAGCTCCAGAATCTAAAAATAAAAATTCGTCATTCCATGAGGAACGCGGCTGCAGAGTTTATCGTTTCATTTCATTAAGGCGACTTGTGAACATCGCCTAGGGACTGGCTTCTCTAAAACGCAGTAAAGTCCAAAGCCTCAAAAATGCTTTTTAAAAAAGCATGCAAGAAGGCCTGCACTGTTTGATCAGCTTGAAGCTCACATCGGTAACATGTTTTTCTGATGTGAAGAACTTCTCTCACAATAGCCAAATTGCATCGTTCTGACAAAAAAAAATCACAGCCAGAGGAGAAGATGCTCGAAATGTCGACCAATGTCTTGTTGGAGTTGCTGCTATTGACATTTTTGGAAAATCTAATGATGATATGTTTGATGTTTGGTGTCGATGGGAGCTTCTGAAAATTTACGTAAAAGGCTTGATAGATGACTCAGTGTTAGCTTGTTCATTTTTTGTATTTTTAGAATCACAACGATAGTTGTAGAGACACAAGATGACACAGTAAACTAGTTAAAATTCGTTACGAGGTTATGAATGGCCATGACAAATGAAGCCATGACCTTTGACGTCGCTAACGCACTCTACTAGGTGTAGAATTATTAGAATTTATGGCAGAATTCTTACCGTTAGGACACCGAACGCAAAAAAAGCTCGTTCGTGATGGTCTGAGCGAGAGTGTGTTCCAAGAGCCAGACTCTTCTCGTTCTCGTTTCAGAAGAAGTAAAAGTCAAGGCTCCGAACTATGAGAACACATTTTTGAGATTGTGGAAACAACCCTGACCATAATTAGTTGAACGGGCCGTTTCCTTTTCAGCAAGATGCAGCGCGGTCCCACACTGCCAACAGAGCTCAGAGGTAACTTCACGCAAATGCTCATAATATTATAAGAACGAATCAATGACACTTGCTGTAAAGAGTGTAGCTCTAAATAGAAATATGAATGAAGTGGGTATCTACCGAATAAAGTATGGAATTGTGTAGTCACAAGTTGCAACAGGCATGTTAGGAGATATTAATTTCCTGCATGAATATGTGATGCAACGAGTAATTTGGCCAACAACTTAGTGGAGTATTGATAGTTCGATTTGTAAGGGTGCTACTTAGAAATTATGGGCATCTAATCCAGGTCTCTAACCTTTCCCTTAGAAGATTCACTTTAATAGTGGTAACAAAGTTTAGAAATTGTAAGCCCTAATATAAAACTATTTGTGCATCAGTAACGGAAAGATGCCGATTAACGATGCAACCGCCTCCGGCTAAATACTTTCCGTTGTGATTAACATAAAGTTCACAAGTGTTTGGCGAATCGGCGAGTCGAGACATATTCTTTAACGCGGATAAAATTTTTCCATAGTGTGAATTGGGTGATAACCCATAAGCATAAAACAATCACCATATATCACAGAAGCAACGTTAACAATAATGCACTTTTAACTACAGCCGAGAAGCGAGACACGGTATGATGAGAAAGAAATTGCAGGAAGCCACTCAGGCAAGACAAGTAGTTCCAAGCTGCTCCGAACAAGAGCAGCAAAGAGCTCCTGTCGTAACTTTACTTCCACAATAGCGGCCGCCTGCCTTGCGCGGGACAAAAGAAACGAGACCCGCCTAACGACACAAACAAATCTTACTAAGTCGAAGATCACAGTCAAGTGCAAGCGATAAGTACAGAGATAACAAATATCTTACCGTGCTTTTATCACTCCGTAGAAGAAAAGCAATAATGAGATGAAATATTTCACCGGAAGAACTGATATAAACGGATTGGTTCATCAACTTATTTATGTAACAAATTATGCAACACCTGCTGCCCTTGCTAAACTTACAGAAAAAGAAGCTCGTGCAATATTCTACAAAAGAAACCGAACACGTACCTGTGTCTCAGCCATTTGATGGCACGCCAAAAAACATACAATATACAAGTGAATACTGTACTGCCGTGTTCACAGGGATCCCGCCTAACCGAATATATTATTTCTCAGAATATTAATAACTAATTATGACAGTTTTCGAAAATTAAACCTGTTTGAGTTAAATGAACATCATTGCCATTTTGTATCTCAATTAAACAGAATTTTCAGAGGAATGAAACGATATTGATGCAAACAAACAGAAACGGTTTAGGATATCTTGAGAATCTTACCTGTCGGTTGCTCCTAAGTTGGTTCATGGCTTTCATAGCAGACGTGGCGTGGTCACAGGCGAGGTGGACCATGTCACCCTGCCCACAGCTCGGACTGCTCGCACCCGAGGACTGCCCAGATCCGCAGGTTTTATCCCCCCATTCGGTGTCGCTATTCTCCATGGCACAACCGCTCTTAGATCCATTTCCAAAGCCGTTGCATCTTAAGCCATCCGCCTTCTGAACACCGCCCATCTTGGGCTGGCCGATGCTCGATATGCCCAGAGATGAAGGGAGGGACGCAGCGCTACCAGAGCTGCTGAAGAGGGTGGAACTGCCCCCGCTGCTGCGGTTGTGGCAGCCAAAGCCCGCCATTTTGCTGCTTGCATGGGTGACGTTATTTATACACGCATCTATGCTGTTGCTTATTACGTGAGCGTTGTTGAAGAGAACGCGACCTGCAGTGGTACTCTCACGTCTGGCACCATCCGCGCCGGAGCTGATCGTGGTGGCGGCTGCAGTGTGGTTAGTCGAGGAGCCACTTGGCAGATTTCCGAAACTGTTACTCAAACTCGCTTTGGAACTGCTTGATTCGTCAACAATTCCAGCTGAACAGTTATTTGCACTTCCAGTACTGCCAGTACCAACAGAGGTGCAGTTTGTACTTTTATCATCAGCTGGAGCTGGCCCACTGGAGCTACCGATACAAGAAGAGGCACTGGCCGACATCGAGTCGCGGATGCCAGCAAACACCCCGCCTAAGACCCCTCCAGTAGTACAATTTTCTGTAACGAGACGCCTTGATTCCTTGCTGCTGCTGCTGCTGTCGCCGTCGCATCCACTGAAACTTTTCATGGTTCGCATGCTGCTCAGTAAACTCATGTCTCCAGACTTTGCCCGGCCACTTTCTGACGAAGCTGTAGGCGATGGTGGACTGACTGACGACCCTTCGGCTCCTGAAGTGCTTGGGTTAATGGATTTCAGACTCGAAAAACAATTCGGGCTCCAACTCGAGTTGACTTCTTTCGATGCAGGGGCTTTAGAGTGCAGGGAAGATCGCGTGAAAGGTCGACGCAGGCTAAAATACCCAGAAGGAATCTCTGAGAAGAAAAATCCCCTTGATGAGGAAGAATCTGGACTTTTGACTATTTTAGAGCCACTGGATGAGGATGATTTACTGGAAGTAGAATCAGGGGTATCTGGGCCTGGCAGAGACGCACTTCTGGATGACGAAGCGGCGCCTCTATAAGCGTGTTTTAAGAATGAATTATCCCTCCCTTTTTCCGGAACAGAAGAAACTGGCGAAGTAACTGAATTATAGTCTCTGAGCATATTAGGTCTGAGGGTAAATGAACTACCAATAGGGTGTTTTAGTCTGCGCCTCACACCATTGCTTTCACCGTGCGATTTCCCGTTACTTCTTTCATCTTTGCGGCCCTCCTTAACTTTTGTTGAATTCACTGACTGCGATCCTTCTCCTGTCATCTTCTGTGGTAACCACTAGCAGCATCCAACTTGAAGGCAGCACCGAAAGCACACAGTTATCAAATGTCACATACTGGATAGAACTCGGCAGCACGCAACTGTCCACCAACTAGCTGCACTTCTCGAAGCGATAACTCCCGCATCAGCATCAGTTTTGAATTAGCCAAGTTCGTAAAGCTAACGTTCCATCCTGCAGTTTCACATTCACTCAATAACTACGGAACTATAGCTACTATAGGTAAATAAATCCTCTCACTGCCCCATGTTGCTACGTTGTTCAACACTTCATCTGCAAGTCGAAAGGTATATGAGTAGAATAACGGGAAAAGTTATGCCAGAAATTACAAAATCTGTATCCACAAAATTAAATCACCACCGAGCTGATTTCTCTTTCATCGGTTTATCAGGCTATAAATATTTTGGAAATAGGCTGTTTCCATGAAAATAAGGCAATGAGATTATGGGATACAAATGTGACTTCAAACAGAAGCGAAATATAACGAAAATTTAAACAAGCTATGTCATAGCTGAACGCGCGGCATAAATTATTTGAATGGGCACTGCTACATGTGGACAGAGACAGAAAAAACTGACGCACACTGCGTGGAGCATTCCAGCACCGAGAGGCAAAATGAAGCACGGCGAGGGATCCCAAATAGACTCATCACTAGGGTTGTGAGGTTGCATATCGTGGATATACGTTCACAAGTATCATAAGGGGTTCCACAAGGTAGCGTGCTTGGCCCACTTCTGTTTTCAACTTACATCAATGATCTCGATCTTAACATGCGTAGTAAAATCAGTAAATTTGCGGATGATACTAAACTATGTCATCCTACCACGAAAAGAGCCAAGCTCCAGCAAGACCTTGACCACATCATGGAAGGGAGCGCAACGAGGCAGATGAACTTTAATGTCGACAAATGCTCAGTAATGCACGTAGGGCTGGTGAACCCTTCCACGCCATTGAAAATGAATGGCACGGAATTGGCTACTGTCACCCAACAACGTGACTCGGGAATCACTATTACAAACAAAATACAATACAGTCAGCAAGTTGACAAGAGTTCGAAAATGGCAAGCAGAGTGCTGGGATTCATCACCAGAAACTTCGAATGCAAGTGCAGGGACATCATCCGTCCCTTGTACAAGGCATTAGTGAGGCCACACTTAAAATTGGCAGTTCAATTCTGGTCGCCATATCTCTGTAAAGATATCGATAACATGGAAAGAGTCCAACCGAAAGCAACGAAATTGATACCTCAGCTGAAAAACAAGTCGTATGAACGTCGCCTAAAATAACTGGGTCTGATCTCTCTCGAGCAAAGACGACTCAGGGGGCAACTAATAGAAACATTCAAGTACTTGAATGGCTTCAAGAACGTACCTATAACGGGACTCTTTGAAAGAGACCTTAATGGTCATTTGCGAAACAACGGTCAAAAACTCAAGCATAAAAAGCTTGAAGAACAACTTTAAGTCAGAAATTCTTTCCCTATTTCATAGTCAGCATTTGGAATAGACTCCCTTCCGACGTTGTCGGTGCAGAGTATGTCAATTCGTTTAAAAATCGTCATGACATACATTGGGAGAGACATCCTCCACAGCTAAGAACTCCTCCACGAGTCGCAAGCACTTAACGGCCAAAGCTTCCCAGGCCATCTTAAGCTAACTTCTTCTCACTTTCGCTCCATCTATATATTTAAGCTCCGCATATCAACGGCTATCGATCATACTTGCGTGCATTCATGGTCATCTCTTTGGCGGAGATTCTTCTCCCCCTTCTTTTTTCTTTCGTTTTTTTTCTCTTTCATCTTCCATTTTTCTCCTCTCATTTCCCCAGTCCTCTACATCCTACTAACATAATGGCAATAGCTCATAGAGGGCCGGGGGGGTAAGTTCCGGTGTCTCTTTGGGAATTGGCCTCTTGGTTCGTCTACTGCCGCTTATCTAATTTAATCTAATCTAAAAAAAATGCATATTCATATTGAAAGCGCATACCGGTATGGTATGCATTTAACGAAATACAAATGCATATTGAAAACGCATCCCCATTTAAACAATGCATATGCATTAATTACTACGAGACTATAAAATAGCTCTTTTGTCGTGTTTTTTTTTTTTTTTTTTTTTGCATGTAGGCCTACATAACATATTTTCATATTGCATTTAAAATTATAACATTCTCTGTAACTATGTATGCGAAAAATTTTATGAATTAAAACGTTTTATAACAAGCTTATATCAGAATTATCCAAAAATGAAGGATACAAAATTATCAGAGACCTAAATTCATTATTAAGAGGCAATCTTCTACAAGGAAATGGAAATGAAATAATCACATAACTCAGTCCACTAGATACGGCGAGTCATCTGTACGCACCTTTAATATCGTGTGATGTGGAGAGAAGGTTTTCTCAGTATAAGAATATTTCAGCAGATAAATTTGAAATTTCACTTAAAAAACGTAAAATTCACAACTATTAATCAAATGTCATCCATATGTTATTTGATTTGTTATTCTAAACTAGGTGAGATTACAATATTTACAGTTAAAAATTTATGGAATTCTTTAAATTTAGGACTTGTTATATAATTAAGAATTGGTGTGGATATATAATACATATATAAAATGTACTTTGAGAGTTAATAATCATTCATCACTGATTCAGTGTTTCAAATTGAATAAACTTTACTCATTTATTCAGTTAATTCATCTAAGCCTACATTACGGAAACCATGAAAATCAGTGCATATGCGTACCGACGTTTATGCAAACTAAGATCAGGTAAAGAAAAACTTGAATTCATTTGATGTTATCACCAGCGAACGAAGTGAGAGAGGTGATAATGTTTTCTTTGGGGATTTAAGTATATATATTTGTCCGTCCACCCAAAAACAGGTAGAAGGGTTGAGCAATCTTCATAATTGTTTGCAGGGAGTTTGGTGGGTTGACCTTATGTGACCCATGCCAAAAAATTAGACGTAGATGGCCATAAAAAATGGCGGCGTTGAAGTTGCCTCTACAGAGGGTGATGTTCTTACGCCACGAGGCGTTCCATTTTTCTTGTGTTATTATTAAGGCGTAGAGCGCTAACCTTGCAGGATAAATCATCCATATGATAAACTAAGATCTGCCGCCCAATAAAACTGACTGCGTTGAATTTGCCCCACCAATGGTGATGGTTATACGCCACGAGGCATTCTAGTTTGAATTTAAATTACACGAATTTCATGGATTACGTGAAATGCATATGCATACTAAAAATGCATATACATTTTATAAAATGCATACCTATGCACTTAAATTAAAAGAATATTTGAACTGCTTATGCACTTCATTTTTATATGCATACGTTGCATATTGACACAAGCCTGCACAACAGTGACTGCTTCTCCAGTTCTTTACTCTACCAGATCTTCAAAATTTTAAATTTTAGAATTAAGGCTTAAGAAAATCTAGTTAGGTGTAGCCACTCTATGCGAGATAATAAATTAATACTGGTATTATTATTACCAGACCACCACACGCAACCTTTTTGTTGAATACATCATGAAAATATACAGTTTAAAATATCTTACCATCCCATCGAAAAAGTTTGCAATTCTACAAAATTCGCCAACTCAACTAAGTTCACCAGTCCGCAAAATCCATAAAGTTCACCAAGAGCAAGAAGGCCACCAAGTTCACAAAGGCCCGTGGCCAGGCGGTAATTAATTACCCAGGCATTCCCGGGTTCGTATTCTGGATTCGGTTTTGAGAAGGCTTCGGACAGATGGACGAACGGACTGACGGGCAGATAGCTCTCTTACTATAGTATAGATAATTACCTCCAAAAAAAGAGGTTATGTTTTCGTCGGGTTTGTCTATCTGTCTCTATGTCTGTTAGTTTGTCTGTCTTTCTTTCTGTCTGTCTGTCACCATGATGACTTAAAAAGCTAAGGACGGTTTTTGATGAAATTTACAGGGATTTTTAGGAATGTTAGGAGAAACAGATGATTAACTTTTGGTGAAGATCCGTCCATCCGTTTGTTCGCTTGCCTGCCTGATTTGTCTCAATGCCATAACTCAAAAAGTTATAGACGGATTTTTATGAAATTTATATGAGTTGTTAGGTATATCACAAAGAGTAAATGACAAAATTTTTGTGATGATCTGTTTGCTCGTTCGTATGTTTGTTGCCGTGTTTGATTTAATGTTTGTTAGCGCAATAACTCAAAAAGTTTGGAGTGAATCGTAATGAAACTTACAGGAATTGTTAGTTACGTTAAAAAACAAGAATGATTAAATTTTGGTGCTGATCGGTTGCTTCGTTTTTATGTTTGAGTAGTGTTTGTCATAATATTTGTTACACAATAACTCGATAAGGTTGGACTGAATAGTTTTGAAATTTACAGAAGTTGTTAATAATGTTGAAAGATATAAATGGTTGAATTTTGGTGTAGATCGGTTGGCTCGTTTATATGTTTGACTTATGTTTGTCATAATGTGTGTTAGCAGCATAACTTAAACAGTTATGAAAGGGACGAAAAAAAAATTGCAGAAACTGTTAATACTATTATAAAGCACAAATGGTTAGATTTTGGAGTTGATACAAAAGAACTCATGGTTTCAGAGCCAATTTGAATTTTTCGTTACCCTTGCCTTACTTGGCGGAGCTATATATGCGCTCTCAGAGTGCTCTAGTTATTTTTATTATTGTTATTAGTGAAATTTCCGAAGTGCACATTCATCACATAGGTACGGTATTTGTGTTAACTATTTTTAGGTTAAATAAGACTGTCTAAGACGTTCTTCATGAAAAACGTTTTCGTCAAAAATGCTTCGTTTTCGAGAGATTTGACTTTCAAATTTCCATTACGTTTCTATTACAGCCGCCATTACAGCCATGTTGTTGTTGTCTAATGTTGTTGTTGTACCTTGTCTATCATCAGAAGCGCGATGCTCATACTCGTTGAATCAAACTTTATCGAGTCTTAAACTAATTTTGCAACTACGAATAATAGTGCAATTTCGAACTTATTTTGTTGAAATACAGTACCTACCGTCGAAAACTAAGAAACAAATTTTCAAAACGGCATAACTTTCTTCTAATCATGGCAGATATTTCTTCTTTTGTACACTATTAGCCAGCAAGATGCTGATTATTGTGTTAAAATTTGAGACATGTATGAAGTATAATAAAAATTTTACGAACGAAAAGCTTTTCTCTTGAAATTTATAACGTCCTAAACTAAGGGACAAAAAAAGAAAAATTCAGTTAATTTCTTATTCAGTCCGTATTTCTTCATTTACATCGAAGACAAAGTTTACACTGCCATTTGTAAACATTGCTGTTCGTTACATGATGGCACCTCGTCAGAAAGTTAATTATATCCTGCGACAAGATATCATCAAGTCGCACAAGAATAATTTCACTATTAGAGAAACGTCTGAGAAGGTAAACCGTTCGAAAAGTGTTGTGGGCAGAATAGCGAAGTCGTACGATGAAACCGGCTGCATTGGTGCCCCTAAAAAAGCCGGCAGGCCCCGTAAAACGTCAGTTAGAGAGAACAGAGTCATCCAGCGTACGTCATTGAAGGATCGTTTCAAGTCCTCAGCTGCGATAAGTAGGGAAATGAATGACACAACATGTATCTGAACGTCTCACGTTAGACCGTTTCTCGGCGCCTTCAAGAAATAGGGTTATTTGCAAGACGCCCACAGAAGAAATCGCTTGTGAGTGCCAAGAACAAGAAAAAGCGATTAGAGTTTGCAAACAAGCATGTTAACTGGTCCCATGAAAATTGGGCTAGAGTGTTTTTCAGTGATAAAAGCAAGTTCAAATTTGTTTGGTAATAACGGTAACAACTTTGTTAGAAGACGTGAAGGTGAGAAATTAAGTGTAAAGTGTTCTAAGAAGACTGTGAAGTTTGGCAGCGGGAGCGCGATCGTTTTCGGTATGTTCTCTAATCAAGGGACATCGCCTCTCGTTCGTTTGCAAAAACGTGTGAATGCTCAAGAGTATAAAAATCTGTTGGAAGGTAATGTCGTGCATAATATGCACACTCAGGTGTCCCTAGCTCTTTCTCCATGCAAGAAAATGCCCCTGCCACAAGGCAAAGACAGCCATGAGTTACCTTGAGCAGCAAAATCTCGAAGTTATGGATTGCCACCACAAAGTCCTGACCTAAATCCAATCGAGAATCTTTGGAAAACACTAGGGGTGGAGGTTATGGCAAGAAACCCTATCAATACGGAAGATCTTTGGATGAAACTTCAAGAGGCATGGGTAAAAATTACTGTTGAAGATTGTCAGAGACTCATTCGGTCATGTAGTCGACGATGTGCAGCTGTAATCGAAAGCAAGGGACTATTTACCAAATATTGATCGTTCACCACCATCTTGCTAAATATTTCTAGCAAGATTTCTTGTTTCTTGTTCGTCCCTTAGTTTTAGACGTTATAAAGTTCAAGGGAAAAGCTTTTCGTTCATAACTTTTTTATTATCCTTCATGCATGTTTCAAATTTTAACAAAATAATCAATATCTTACTGGCTAATAGTGTGCGAAAGAAGAAGTACCCGGCATGGTTAGAAAAAAGTTATGCCGTTTTGAAAATTTATCCCTTAGTTTTGGACGGTAGCTACTGTATGTAAGCAGAATAAGTCGATCTAGGACTTTTTCTAGGAATAAGATTTTCGTTGGTAACTTTGTAGTTCTGTTTCTATAAGACTGTTTCGCCGCGCATCACTTACTGGAACACGCACCACAGTAGACTACCTACTGCATTATCAGAACACGCTTCAGTCTTCAACTAATTCAGCAATGGTGCGGTGTGTTTCTCGCGAGATACGCTATTTTACCGGTATTAGTGACTTCACACAAAATGGTTAGTTTTTGTTGGCATATTTAGGTATAATAAAGCATTGCAAGACTTTTCAAGAAATGCTTGAAATGCTTAGATTCCATTATTTTTCTATGGGAAAAAATTAAGGTTAGTTATGGTTAGGTAAGGTGAGGTTAGGTTAGATAAGGTTAGGTTAGATAAAGTTAGGTTAGATAAAGTTAGGTATATGTAGGTAAGGTTAGGGTAGGCAAGGTTAGGTTAGGTAAGGCTAGGTTAGGTTAGGTAGGGTTAGGTTAGGTAGAGTTAGGTTAGGTAAGGTTAGGTAAGGTTAGGTAAGGTTAGGTTAGGTTAGGGTTAAGTTAGGTAAGGTAAGGTTAGGTAGGCCTAAGGTTAGTTTAGGGTAGTTTACAACTATATGGGGTCACCGGTCATTTTTTCCTATAGGAAGACAATGGGAACTTCAAAGTAGAATATCTCGGAAACCAAGCATTTGCGACGAAAACGTCATTCGTGAAAAATATCTTAAAATGCTTCATAGCACCTAAATACATCAATATTTTTTCCAATATCGAGTCGTGACCTTTAGAGGAAAATTGCCAAATTTGACTTTAAAGTTCCCATTGTTGATACAGCCTCCTAATAGTTTTTCGGCTACTAGGCTACGTGGCTCTTACTCATTTAGGCTAGGCAAGCAAGGACTGGTTCTGCTAATACCCTACGAGAAATGTATAAAAAAAAAAACAGCGTTCATCGATATCGCGCTAGCCGTAATGGCGGATCTTATTTTCTCTCATAGAGAAACAAAGGGAACTTTAAAGTCAAATATTTCGAAAACTAATTTATGACGGAAACGTAATTGATGAAACCCGTCGCAGAATGCCTTATTTTACCTGAATATGTCAACAAAAATGTTAAGAGTGATTAATGTGCACTTTAGAAATTTGACATTATTTTCTTGATTGAACGCGTTACGATGAGGGGCGTGTGAACTCGATTCAAATTCAAAAACATTTATTTCTCCCCGTAGAAAGGTATTCATACAATAGTTCTATTGCAATACATGTTCAGTACACTAGTGTAAAACAATAAGCAACGAGTCTTATACGCTAGGTTAAGAATTGACTGTACAATTCTACTTCACATCCTACTGTTCGTACAAAAAACAGAAAAAATATACATTTCTCTCCGTAAGAATTTTTTCATACAATAATTTCATTAAAATACTTGTGGAGAAAACTAGATTAAAGCATCGCAATGAGCCTTACAGATTAGGGAACAAATTTATAGTACCATGGGCGTAACCACCTAAGGGGACGGGGGGGACGAGTCCCCCCCAACTTTCAGACTGGGGGGGACAGTGTATATTTTGTCCCCCTCAACTTTTCGCCTTGAAGTTAAGTTTCAATTATCCNACCTCAGCTGAGAAACAAGTCGTATGAACGTCGCCTAAAAGAACTGGGTCTGATCTCTCTCGAGCAAAGACGACTCAGGGGGCAACTAATAGAAACATTCAAGTACTTGAATGGCTTCAAGAACGTAGGTACCTATAACGGGACTCTTTGAAAGAGACCCCAATGATCGCTTGCGAAACAACGGTCAAAAACTCAAGCATAAAAAGCTCGAAGAACAACTTTAAGTCAGCAGTTCTTTCCCTATTTCATAGTCAACATTTGGGATAAATAGACTCCCTTCCGACGTTGTCGGTGCAGAGTATGTCAATTCGTCTAAAAATCGTCTTGACATACATTGGGAGAGATATCCTCCACAGCTAAGAACTTCTCCACGAGTCGCAAGCAGTTAACGGCCAAAGCTTCCCAGGCCATTTTAAGCTGACTTCTTCTCACCTTCGCTAAATCTATGTATTTAAGCTCCGCATACCAACGGCTATCGATCATACTTGCGTGCATTCATGGTCATCTCTTTGGCGGAGATTCTTCTCCCCCTTCTTTTTTCTTTCGTTTTTTTCTCTTTCATCTTCCATTTTTCTCCTCTCATTTCCCCAGTCTTCTACATCCTACTAACATAATGGCAATAGCTCATAGAGGGCCGGGGCGTAAGTTCCGGTGTCTCTTTGGGAATTGGTCTCTTGGTTCGTCTACTGCCGCTTATCTAATTTAATCTAATCTAAAAAAAAATGCATATTCATATTGAAAGCGCATGCCGGTATGGTATGCATTTAACATAATGCACATGCATTTAATAAAATGCATATGCATTTAGCAAAATACAAATGCATATTGAAAACGCATCCCATTTAAACAATGCATAAGCATTAATTACTACGAGACTATAAAATAACTCTTTTGTCGTGTTTTTTCTTTGCATGTAGGCCTACATAACATATTTTCATATTGCATTTAAAACTCTAACATTCTCTGTAACTATATATGCGAAAAATTTTATGAATTAAAACGTTTTATAACAAGCTTATATCAGAATTATCCAAAAATGAACGATACAAAATTATTTGAGACCCAAATTCATTATTAACAGGCAATCTTCTACAAGGAAATGGAAATGAAATCATCACATAACTCAGTCCACTAGATACGGCGAGTCATCAGTACGCACCTTTAATATCGTATGATGTGGAGATGTTTTCTCAGTATAAGAATATTTCAGCAGATAAATTTGAAATTTCACTTTTAAAACGTAAAATTCACAACTGTTAATCAAATGTCATCCATATGTTATTTGATTTGTTATTCTAAACTAGGTGAGATTACAACATTTACAGTTAAAAATTTATGGAATCCTTTAAATTTAGGACTTGTTATATAATTAAGAATTGGTGTGGATATATAATACATATATAAAATGTACTTTGAGAGTTAATAATCATTCATCACTGATTCAGTGTTTCAAATTGAACAAAGTTTACTCATATATTCAGTTAATTCATCTAAGCCTAGATTTCGGAAACCATGAAAATCAGTGAATATGCGTACCGACGTTTATGCAAACTAAGACCAGGTAAAGAAAAACTTCAATACATTTGATGTTATCACCAGCGAACAAAGTGAGAGAGGTGATAATGTTTTCGTTGGGATTTAAGTATAAATATTTGTCTGTCCACCCAAAAACCGGTAGAATGGTTGAGCAATCTTCATAATTATTTGCAGGGAGTTTGGTGGGTTGACCTAATGTGACCCATGCCAAAAAACTAGACGTAGATGGCCATAAAAAATGGTGGCATTAAAGTTGCCTCTGCAGAGGGTGATGTTCTTACGCCACGAGGCGTTCCATTTTGCTTGTGTTGTTATTAAGGCCTAGTGCGCTAACCTTGTAGGACAAATCATCCATATGATAAACTAAGATTAGCCGCCCATCAAAACCGACTGCGTTGAATTTACCCCGCCATCGGTGATGGTTTTACGCCACGAGGCGTTCAAGTTTGAATTTAAATTACACGGATTTCATGGATTACGTGAAATGCATATGCATACTAAAAATGCATATACATTTTATAAAATGCATACCTATGCATTTAAATTAAAAGAATATTTCAACTGCATATGCACTTCATTTTTATGTGCATACGTTGCATATTGACACAAGCCTGCACATCACTGACTGCTTCTCCAGTTCTTTACTCTACCAGATCTCAAAATTTTAAATTCTTGAATTAAGGCTTAAGAAAACCTGGGTAGGTGTAGCCACTCTATGCGAGATAATAAATTATTACTGTTATTATTATTACCAGACCACCACACGCAACCCTTTTGTTGAATACATCATGAAAATATACAATTGAAAATATCTTACCATCCCATCGAAAAATTTGCAATTCTACAAAGTTCGCCAACTCCACTATGTTCACTAGTCCGCAAAATCCATAAAGTTCACCAAGAGCACTAAGGCCACCAAGTTTACTAAGGCCCGGGGCCAGGCGGTAATTAATAACCCAGGCATTCCCGGGTTCGTATTCTGGATTCGGTTTTGAGAAGGCTTCGGACAGATGGACGAACGGACTGACGGGCAGATGGCTCTCTTACTGTAGTATAGATAATTACCTCCAAAAAAGAGGTTATGTTTTCGTCGGGTTTGTCTGTTTGTCTCTTTGTCTCTCAGTTTGTATATCTTTCTGTCCGTCACCAAGATATCTAAAAAAATGGTGAAATTTGCAGGGATTCTTAGGTATGTTAGGAGAAACAGATAATTAACTTTTGGTGAAGATCCGTCCATCCGTTTGTTCGTTTGTCTGCCTCATTTTTCTCAATGCCATAACTCATAAAGTTAAAGACGGATTTTTATGAAATTTGTTGTTGAAATTTGTTGAAATACAGTACCGTCCAAAACTAAGGAACAAATTTTCAAAACGGCATAACTTTTTTCTAATCATGCCAGATACTTCTTCTTTTGTACACTATTAGCCAGCAAGATGCTGATTATTGTGTTAAAATTTGAGACATGTATGAAGTATAATAAAAACTAAGGGACAAAAAAAAAGAAAAAAGTAGTTAATTTCTTATTCAGTCCGTATTTCTTCATTTACATCGATGACAAAGTTTATACTGCCATTTGTAAATATTGCTGTTCGAGGTTACATGAGGTTACATGATGGCACCTCGTCAGAAACCTAATTATATCCTGAGACAAGATATCATAAAGTCGCACAAGAATAATTTCACTATTAGAGAAACTTCTGAGAAGGTAAACTGTTCGAAAAGTGCTGTGGGCAGAATAGCGAAGTCGTATGGTGAAACCGGCTGCATTGGTGCCCCTAAAAAAGCCGGCAGGCCCAGTAAAACGTCAGTTAGAGAGAACAGAGTCATCCAGCGTACGTCATTGAAGGATCGTTTCAAGTCCTCAGCCGCGATAAGTATGAAAATGAGTGACACAACATGCATGAAAGTGTCACGTCAGACCGTTTCTCGGCGCCTTCAAGAAATAGGGTTATTTGCGAGACGCCCACAATAGAAATACCGTAGCTTGTGAGTGCCAAGAACAAGAAAAAGAGATTAGAGTTTGCAAACAAGCATGTTAATAGGTCTAATGAAAATTGGGCTAGAGTGTTTTTCAGTGATGAAAGCAAGTTCCATTTGTTTGGTAATGACGGTAAGAACTTTGTTAGAAGACGTGAAGGTGAGAAATAAAGTGTAAAGTGTCCTAAGAAGACTGTGAAGTTGGGCAGCGGGAGAGCGATCGTTTTCAGTATGTTCTCTAATCAAGGGACATCGCCTCTTGTTCGTTTGCGAAAACGTGTGAATGCTCAGGAGTTTAAAAATCTGTTGGTAGGTATTGTCGTGCATAATATGCAAACTCAGGTGTCCCTAGCTCTTTCTTCATGCAAGAAAATGCCCCTGCCACAAGGCAAGGACAGCCATGAGTTACCTTGAGCAGCAAAATCTCGAAGTTATGGATTGGCCACCACAAAGTCCTGACTTAAATCCAATCGAGAATCTTTGGAAAACACTAGGGGTGAAGGTTATGGCAAGAAACCCTATCAATACGGAAGATCTTTGGATGAAACTTCAAGAGGCATGGGTGAAAATTACTGTTGAAGATTGTCAGAGACTCATTCGGTCATGTGGTCGACGATGTGTAGCTGTAATCGAAAGCAAGGGACTATAACGACTATTTACCAAATATTGATCGTTCACCACCGTCTTACTAAATATTTCTTGCAAAACATTGAGTTAAATGCATTTTTTTTCTTGTTCGTCCCTTAGTTTTAGACGTTATAAAGTTCAAGAGAAAAGCTTTTCGTTGATAACTTTTTTATTATCCTTCATACATGTTTCAAATTTTAACAAAATAATCAACATCTTACTGGCTAATAGCGTGCTAAAGAAGAAGTACCCGGCATGGTTAGAAAAAAGTTATGATGCCGTTTTGAAAATTTATCCCTTAGTTTTGGACGGCACGTCGATCTAGGACTTTTTTTAAGAATAAGATTTTCGTTGGTAACTTTGTAGTTCGGTTTCTATAAGACTGTTTCGCCGCGCATCACTTACTGGAACACGCACCACTGTAGACTACCTACTGTATTATCAGAACACGCTTCAGTCTTCAAATAATTCAGCAATGGTGCGGTGTGTTTCTTGCGAGATACGCTATTTTACCGGTTTTAGTGACTTCACACAAAATGGTTAGTTTTTGTTGGCATATTTAGGTATAATAAAGCATTGCAAGACTTTTCAAGAATTATGTTTCCGTCGGAAATGCTTAGTTTCTATTATTTTTCTATGGGAAAAAATTTAGGTTAGTTATGATTAGGTAAGGTAAGGTTAGGTTAGATAAGGTTAGGTTAGATAAGGTTAGGTTAGATAAGGTTAGGTTAGATAAGGTTAGGTTAGATAAGGTTAGGTTAGATAAGGTTAGGTTAGATA
>LQNS02278091.1:18903917-18918003 GCA_001587735.2 Parhyale hawaiensis | reverse complement strand
CTACTGCATTTTCCATTTACCTTACTTTAAGTGAACAAGCAGTAATGTTAATATTAGTAGAAACAATTATATTTTACTTTGCTTCTTGCGCGAGCGTGATTGTTGGGTAGCTCTATTGCGGAGCCAGTCCAGTTTACTCGTTTGGTATGTGGTGGCACTGAGCCATGTAGATTAGGTTGTGAATATATAACTGTAATATTTACAACAAATTAATGTACACACAATTTTTAATGTAAGCTGTAATATAATAATCCAAGAATACCTCCCGCCTGTGGAGAAATACATATTATTATTATTATTATTATTAGAAAGTAACAAACTTATGAGAAATGAGTAACCGAACCGATCTACCAAGACAACTTATCGTTCAATAGTACAGGCTGCTCTTTAATTCTAGAATACATGGTAAATAGGAGTCCATTGAGATCGAGCAGGAAAACATATTATGCGCATATGCATAAATCACGAGATAACCACTTACGGAGAAATCACAATATAATTATCGCCGTGTCGGATATAATACACTGGCATATATAATTTTTTCCTCTATTTACTATATGAGCATCGTAAGGGTTCATTCTTAGAAATCCAAAATAACAAAAAAAATCCAGTATATCTATATATGATAACTTATTCTTCTGCCATTTGAAATGCGCCGCGGTATTTTGTTAAACATCCTTTCTCTGCACACTACTGTAGGAATATTTTTTCCTTTCTGCTTCGCTGCTCTTTCTGCTCGGAATACATACCTTGAGAAAAAAATATTTGGATACTCATAGGTGTTTCACAGTAAGAAATGAGGATGTAATAAATGTTTCATTCGTAATGAGGCGCGTCATCGCAACAGGCACTGAAAGCACGAAATTTCGTTTGATAAAAACAAAGCTAAAAAGAGTCGCAGTTTTCTTCGCATTCGCGCTACCATATATCGCTGTTATAAATTAATATTTCGTCTTCTCGCTTGGAGAAATTTTCCCCTGTTTTGATGCGTGACGTTCATCATCATACCTCCCTAAGCCGAGACACTAAACTGCATCGTCAATGTGTCTAGTATAGTGTGTCATGAGACCGCTGCGTGCATCTTCATCACACACTTCAGCTAACTCTACAATAATGCTGATGGTGATCATTCGTTATCTCCCATTGAGTAAATATACTTATCGTCGCAGTCGTTTTGCCTTAATTACATAATTCTGACGATCTGGCAGTGTGAAGAGCTGAAGTGGTCTGAGATGCGGAGTAATGAGATTCTCAGACCCTCAGGCTCACAGAGCTGGGCTTCTCTTCTTCACTACCAGATTTCCAAAATGCTACAATTTAGACAAAAAAAAGGAATGCCTCATTAGGAGTGTTCAAAGTATGCGAGACAATATATACATTATTATAAGCATTATCACTCGCGAATGAAATGAGAGAGGTGATAATGTCTCCGTTCTGTAAGTGTTTTGGCATTTTTTCACATGAAGGTCAACCCACCTGACTGCCTGCAAGAGATTGTAATAAAAGCTCTATTCTTTCTGGTGAGTTTTGGTTCGAAAGACATACAAATATACTGTACCTATAGGCAAAGCTCTTACAACGGCAGGGACGCGAGTGCCCAAAACAGCCGTTATACGAGACTGAAACCGTTATATGCAACGACTTCTGTCTCCAATGACGGCTGTTTTGCACATACACGCGTCCCTGCCGCTGTGACTGGGAACGCTCTCTCAAACACTTTCACACTGCACCTAGCTATTGAGGCAGGTTTGTAGTCTGCTCGTTCCATATTGCTCCCAGCTATAGAGATACTGTAGGTGTAATCTAGCACGTGTTTAGGTATCAGTTCGTCAACTAATGACTTACTGTTTTTTTCCCGTTGACGTTTTACCAATGCTCTAACTGCATTAAAAATCACCACAAACTTAAACATTTTGCACCCGTTTAAACCAAACCTGTATAACAGTTAACCATTTTGCAACACTACTTAAACAGTTATGCAAAACGTTTAAGCTGTTCGGTGAGAAATTCAGGACTCCTGACCGTTGTGAGCTGCAGCCTAACACGCATGAAATGACTTAAGCTTTAATTCATATGCCTCTCAGACTTAAATAGTTATTCAAAACGTTTAAACTTAACAGTTTAAACGTTTTGCATACCATAACTGTTTAAGTAGTTTTGTAAAATGGTTCACTGTTATACAGGTTTGGTTTAAACTTGTGCGAAATGTTTAAATTTGTGGTGATTGCTTAAAGCAATTAGAGCATTGGTAAAACGCAAAAGGGAAAAACAGTACCACTTACGCATAAGGTGAAGCGGATAAGAGATGCTTTGCTTGTACATTTTAAAATTTTTAAAGGTTCCATTGGAATTCGTTCAGAGGACAATTCTCTTGTGCCCTCCAAGATATGACACACCGAAGGTTGCCAAGTGCAGGTTGACCTTTGAAACAACTTCTCGGGTTTTTACATGATGGCGTGTTAACGAGCCGTACGTAACGACTGAGGCGCGCAAAGCTGATGCCGCGCAGATTTTGGGCACACCGAGCATCGTCGGAGACAGCGTTGTAGAAAGTCCCTTCTAAAGCTGAAAACCCCGCATTATGGGGTCATTAAAGAGTGTGAATTGCTGAGTGCTGTTTTTTAGTGTTGAGCCTTTCCTGCCGGCTCCTTGTTGCCCCGGTAACAAACTCACCCTACTTGAAGCGCAGGTGCTTACTCGAAACAAGGTGCTTATCTATTTCCCTTACAGAGCCTGGGACTCCGAAAAAGTGCGAGCGAAACGGAAAGGCAGCAAACCGAGCCTTGCACGAGCCCTCGTAAGCTCCGTGCGAGTTCTGCTCATCCGTACGCTGCTCATCATCCTTTTGGAGTTCTGCGCATCCAAGTAAGATACCGGCGCTGACTTTAACTTATTCCTCCTCTTTAGCATTGAATAATATGGAGAGTGAGGAAAATTTTTGTTTTTGGAGCAACTCGATGCATACTAGGAGCTGCATTAGTAAAGTTTACTAATTTTTCCAACAGGTTTTGGTAAAGGTTACTGACTGGCATTAGATCTGAATATTCGTGGATTTTATAAGAGCATCAACGTGCCCTAAGTAGTCGGAGACTACACATTCTTGGAACTTTGGAATGCATTGAGGAGTTGGCAAATACATGGCCTGGTGCGCTTAAATCCACCCATGGATTATTGTGCAATTTTTGTGCCTTTCAAATTTATGCACCTGAGGCCTTTGTGACGGTCGCCAACAAAGTCGCAAGGAATTTCTCATACTCTTCACATTTACATCCGTACTGACCAGGTCTCTGTGTTCAAACAAAAACTGTCACTGAAGTACTGTACAACTATGCATCACGCAAAAGACAACAGGACTAGTTAATTTATAGAACACTACTTTTCATACATATTTAAAATCAAAAATATTTTTCAAAATACTAAAAAAAAATAACTGAAGTGGGTTGATGTTTATTGATATATTTCCCAGATGCGCCGCGCCTTTGCTGGCTGCCTACATCGTAAGAGAATTGGAACAGCCCGAACATGAGCCCAGCACCGCCAGGATTGCATGGTTGGCTGCTGCCCTTCTGGTCTCGATGGTCTTCTTTGCTCTGACGCACTCCTTCGCAATGTGGGAATCATCTCGTACAGGCATGAAGATCAGAATCGCCTGTTCTTACTTAATGTTCCAAAAAGTACGTCTGTTAGCTTATAATTTTAATTAGCTAGTGTTTTATGACATCCATTATTTGAAAAAAGATTCTACGTCCATGGCAATGCAGAGTGATTCCGAAAGTAAGATATGATGAGTGTCGACATAAATGCTTGATGGTCAAAGAGTAATTACTTAAAGTTACCAATAATTAGTACTTGATATTCGGAAAGAAGCTTCTGGTAGCTAAAGTTAATACTTCATGTTCTGAATGTAGGTTCTTTCTATTAGCTATAAACCAGGGCTTCATATATACCGGGTGTTCTTAAATTCTCTCCACAAAATGAAACTATAGGTTCCTTACGATGAAGTCACCATATTTTACTCCATCGATGCATATCCGAAAATGGCTACTTTTAAAGGCACGCTAAGTTAAAGTTAAACCTAGCCCAGAATCGGCGAATGATGTAGGATAAATGAACAATCACTGTCATATTATATTTATTTTAAAGAATACAGGAGTTCATACGTGACATAGGTACAGAAGCTGTTCAAAATTCATCTCATCAGCAGCAATGCATGCGCGAAGGCGCCGACGTAGTTATTGCCGAACCCGTTCAAAGATGCCTGGAGTTTCCCGAATGCTCTAACAGCCGCCAACGATCCTGCCGATTAGTTCTTGGTTCCTGGTCGTCTGAAATCAGGTATGCTGCTGATTAGAGTGACCACTGTCAATAAATGACCGGTGTGCATCTTAATCTTTGCTGTAAAGTGCAGTAGTCCGCCGATTAAGTGAATCGCACTACTAAACTTTAAGTCAACGTACCTTTAAAATTAGACATTTTCCGATATGTATCGATAGAATATAATATTGTTATTTAATTGTAAGAAACCTATAGTTTCATTTTATGGAAAGACTTTAGAAACGCCCGGTATAGCTAAGTAAATAATTGAATTTCGACGATAGCAACGACATCAGTTCGCTGCTCAGGTTATTAGTCCCACTATCACCTGCAATTATCCTAGAGGGAAGGGCACAGTCTTCCCAATTTTGCAGTTAGATAAAGCATTAGGAGCTCGTGGGTATTGGCATTTGGCAACTCGTATACCGTAGCTCAGCGCTGGCGCAAGGTCAGCCCTGAGAGAGCTAAGGGCGCTGGCACACCAAATGCAGTTCAGCGAGAAGCTGGGAGGCAGGCAGGTTGGCAGTTGTTGTGAAGCACGGAATGCATTGGAGCGCGCGCACACCGAACAGCGGCAGTTGAGCTGGCAGAGGCCGTCCAGAGCAGTCAGCGCTAGCCGCAGGCGGTGCGCCCCACAGACTAAAGAACAACACAGACGCGCAAAACGAAAGCTAACTTCAGCCCCCCCCCCCTCTGCCTCGCTACAACAGCTCCCTCTTCTCCGCTTCCGTTGTGACGACAAAATTGTTAATGTTGCCATTCAGGCTGTTGCTACAAGCTAGCGGACGAATCTCAAAGATTACTTTTATCGGAAATAATGCCGTGCTTTACACAGTCGGGTCGTGATCTACACAACCCTGTCATGCACCGCATAGCATTGTCGTTCTCTGCACAGCCCCGTTGTGCTCTGCTGCCTCTGCACAGCTCCATCGTGCTCTGAACAGCAATGTCGTGCTCTGCACAGTTCCGTCGTGCTCTGCACAGTTCCGTCGTGCTCTGCACAGTTCCGTCGTGCTCTGCACAGTTCCGTCGTGCTCTGCACAGTTCCGTCGTGCTCTGCACAGTTCCGTCGTGCTCTGCACAGTTCCGTCGCGCTCTGCACAGTTCCGTCGTGCTCTGCACAGCTCCGTCGTGATCTGCACAGCCCTGTAGTACCCTGCCGTGCTCTGCAAAGTTTTTAGAGCCCTGCACAGCTCCGCCGAGCGCTAGCACCGATCCGCTGTACAGTGCACAGCCCCGCTTGCTCCACCAGCCCTTTTGAGCGCTGCAGTCTTTCCGGTCGTTGCACAGCCCCTCCAGGAACTGCACAGCCTTTCCAGGCGCTGCACAGCCATTTCGGGGCAGCCCAGCACTTCCGAGCGCTGCACAGCCTTACCAAGGGCTGCACAGCCCCATAGTTCGTTGCACAGCCCTTCCAGGCGCTGCACAGCCTTTTCGAGCGCTGCACAGCCCTTCCAGGCGCTGCACAGCCCTTCCAGGCGCTGCACAGCCCTTTCAGGCGCTGCACAGCCCTTTCGAGCGCTGCACAGCCCTTCCAGGCGCTGCACAGCCCTTCCAGGCGCTGCACAGCCCTTCCAGGCGCTGCACAGCCCTTCCAGGCGCTGCACAGCCCTTTCGAGCGCTGCACAGCCCTTGCAAGAGCTGCACAGCTCTTTCGGGCCCTGCACAGCAATTTTGGGTGCAGCACAGCCCTTCCGAACGCTGCACAGCCCTTCCAAGGGCTGAACGGGCCCTTTAGATCGTTGCACAGCCCTTTAGGTCGTTGCACAGCCCTTCCAAACGTTGCACAGCCCTTCCGAGCACTGCACAGCCCTTCCGAACGCTGCACAGCATTTGTAGTCCCTGCACAGCCCTTGCGAGCTCTTCACAGCCTTTCCAAGCGCGGCACAGCCCTTCCAAACGCTGCACAGCCCTTCCAGGCGCTGCACAGCCTTTCCGAGCGCTGCACACCCTTTCCGAGCGCTGCACGGCCCTTCTGAACGCTGCACAGCCCTTGAAGACCCTGCACAGCCCTTGCGAGCGCTGCACAGCCCTCCCAGGCGCTGTACAGCCCTTGCGAGCGCTGCACAGCCCTCCCAGGCGCTGCACAGCCCTAGCGATCGCTAACAGCCCTTCGAAGCGCGACACAGCCCCATCATACCCTCCACTACCCATCAAAACGCTGCACGTGTACACGTGGGCACAAGTTGTGTCGCGGGAAAAAAAACATGTTCACACATTTCACAATTATTGATCTGAAAATAGTAATGTTGTTGGGAAACACACATGCAATAGCATGATACTCTATACGCACCAAGTGAACACAGTATTAGTAAAAGCTATAGCTACGTAACAGTAACCAAGGACGAAGCAGCATATATATGATGGATCGTAACACCTGTACCGCATCTTTGCCAACAGGGCACAGATGGATTGGTTTCAGACTATTGCATATCACCCTATCTATCAACATTGCCCAATCCCGGACCTAAATTTTCCAGCCAAACACCACGGCCTGCCTCGGCGTCTACAATTGATTATCTCCAGAATTAGAGTGAGAACCTGCCAGCTGACCCACGCACACCTGATCATCAAAACTCCTCCACAAGTCTGCAACAACTGTACTGCTGATCTGACTCTCCAGCACCTACTTCTGGAGAGTGCCCCTCCTGCTCTGCTGGGAGGACAGCCATTCTCTACGTGCCATAAACTGGCCTTGCTCACCAACCCTGCCCTGCGCCGCCCTAACTGAGTTTCTACAAGCCAACATCCTGGAGATCCTGATTTAGCCTTCCTCAGCTGAGCACCGAAGCGGTTCCAATGCCTACGAAGGACGAAGTAGAAGTAGTAGTAGTAATAGTAGTAGTATTAGTAGTTGTAGTAGATGTTTTACTAGCGCATGAGGAACACAATGCCTATATCGCGCCGAACTATTCCTGCGGTTTAACACAGGTTCGTGCGCCACAAGGGCGCCAAGTATGTCTCGTTTCAAATTATCAATTATTTTTGTCTCGGCTTTTCTGCTGGTAGGTCTCAGAGTGGTCAGTGCGCCACTGACAAGAAATATGCGCAAGTTGTGCATCTCCAACCCCCGGGCAGGGCTGAACGCTGTCGCTAACGTACGCCGCACTGGAGAAGAAAACGAAAAACAATAAGGTAGAAGTTTAACCCACCTCCCGAAACAGAAGGGGAAGTATTGAGAGCCTACCTAACTCTACAAAACTAATCTCGTCAGCAGGAACTACGGCAAGCTGCAACATCCCTTGCAGAGAAGCACTAGGGACCCTTGGAGTTTCGAGGCCCAAATATATTGCGGCAGGGAAAGGGCCCGCCAGAATATACCCCTGAGGGCTAAATAAGTAAAAATTTTCCTCAAAATCGATTTGTGACCATTCCGGGAAAATTACCAAAAACAATAGGAACTTCAAATTCAAATATCTCAAAAACGATGCATTTGCCACAAAAACGTAATTCATGTCAATAGTCTTAAATTGACCCAATTAACATACTAATAGTATGAAAAACCCAAAAATCCATATGTGAGTTAAAGTGAAATAATACCTGAAAAACCAGGGTAGGCTAGCTTAGTGAGTCCTACTTGCAATTTCAACCAAAGTTCTCCATACAAATTCACAAAGATAAGTTACATCTCAACATTACTAGGGATATTTTCAGAGAAAATAAACTTGTAGGCTATAACTTCACTCACCAGCCCTTTCACTCGTTTTATTAAGAGTGATTTTGTTTTTTGATGTACATCGTAGCAAGGTACCTAGGCTAGGGCCTATATGTTGGCTTAGGCATATATGCCGATACCTTTTTTACTAGATATATTCAATTTTTCAATCTTAAAAGAAAAAACTTTGAATAAAACCAATACCTTGGCATTATTACCACAATCGAAAGACCAGAAAACTTTTATTTAGCCGCTTTGGTTCGTTAGTCCGCCGGCCATACTGCAAAGACATCTGGGACACAAAGAGGTTGAATGAGAGTATGAAAGATCTATTCAGCATCATTGCCGTGACGTCACTCCTGTTGATTGCTCCATCCGAATTTCTCGCGAAAACTTCAAAATTTTGCACGTCTGTGTTTTTCTTTAGTTTGTGGTGCCAAACTGCTGCTGTGTGCCTTGCCAGACGTACGATTCAGGGCTGCCACTCTTTGGGAATTTTCCTTAGATCTTGAGAATTTGCGTGGGTCCCAGGAATTTCAGACCAATTTGGGAATTTTTCCAAGACTAATGCTTAAGATTTACACAAATAAATAACTGTTACCTATTGCCGCATACATTGAGATAAGCATGAAGTTTTTATTTCTATTCTTTTATAACTATCTGGGGAATCTTAAGACCTGGAAAATCTAGACCTCCCATCTGCAGAAGCGTGTTGCAATCAGGCCTTCGGTGTCACATGTGCTACACTGGCCTCCAATGCGACACAGGTTGGGTAACACCGGGTGACACCGATCACAACCCTCCTAAATTTTAGGGTTACGAGCTGAGTAACACTGCCTTCGTTTACAAACATTGACTATGATACTCGATAATTAGTGTTACAAAATGAATGACTGCCAAAGAGTACTTGAATTCTAGCAAGTGAAGCACTTTTGTGTAGTTTCCCAACTTTTTATCCTAAAATACCTCCAAAATAAGGCTTTGCTAGAAATGTATATATTTAAGCTTGCCGAAAATTCCGCAACACTTTGATGGGGCGCTGAGATCGCCCGTCGCATTCACTGCTACACGTGTAACACTGTGAGGGTAACACCGCGTCTGATTGAAACACGCACCTGGGAATTTGAAAAACCCTTGAGTGCGAGGGCTGGACTGCGATCAGAGTGCACCTAGACGTTAATAATTGTAGAGGTGCCGCGTCAGACGCGCACTGCTTTGGCGTGTGGCAATCAGCATTTGTGGCCCATTGTGGGTTGCCTGTGGTACACCGGTGACCCAGGCAGTCGCAACCCGTGTCGCAATCATAGCTATAATGACGACTGCGACACGAGTTACGGCAATGTTGGTCACCGAGTACAAACGTTTATTTTGAATAAAAGGAGCCGTAAATTCAGTCAAATACGCAACAAATAAACTCCGTACACCAGAATGAGTAAATCAGATCAGTTACTTAGAACTTATATTAACAAAATGTCAATTGAAACGGAATTTCAATGTTGTTGAACTTACACCGCTCGTCGCTAGATGTCGCTCTCACAACCACTTTTCTGGTTATAGTAACCTTGTTTCAGGTTGCGGTAGCCCGGCTTTAGCCTGATTGCGACACACCCCTGCACAGAGTTGCCAAATCAAATTGGGACCTTCCTGCAAAATCACTGCAGAAAGAACGCTATCAATATCTTGTTACAAAGAAAGAGGGAAAAGATTTGGACCAAGCGATTTTTTGCTGAATTGCAGTTTCAACGCAATTTCATAGTAATTGGCAGATCAAGCTCTGCATTCTGATCTGGAGCTATCGTCTTGTCAGAGAACTCCACCAATCCAGCTTTGACAGTTTGATGTTTTTGTAACATTTCCTATGCCTCTTTAGGCCATATCTTACAGTAAGATTAGCTGATAGCATAGGCAGTTACATTTCATGTCCAACCTTTGGGCGCTGGCACACCAAAAGCAGTTGAGCAGGCAGGCAGGCGGGCAGTATGGCCTACACACCACGAGTGGTGTCGCAGGTGCGAAGGTGCAGCCTTGCAGTGTTGCCAATATAGCATTTTTATGCTAGATTTAGCACTTTGGGAAGCTTAGCATCCAAAAAATTGTTTAGCATTTAGCAGGAATAACAGCAGGAAATTTGAATTTTTGCACTTGAGACATTTTTCTGTCTTATCCAATACTATATGCCGAATTTAATGCTATTGACACAACGTAAGGCTATAAAAGTAGTCTTCGTTGATTAGTGCAGCATTCAATGGAAATTATACTCTGCCGACCGTACCGAAAGTGCATTAAATTCGTTCATTGCGAGACAGATCGAGTTATCGCTTTCACGCCATTTGTCTGAATAAGAGCTATTCAGTGCAATGCCATATCTATTATATTATGATCCTTATTCTTAATGCCGGTTAGACTTGAAAAGTAATCCAGCATGTCCTTCGCCTCGCAATGAGTAAAGATGAAGCGAAGTACGTTCAAAAGTTTAACAAAAGTCACAAACTCCCCAGTCCATGTCAAAGTACTTCTTTTACAAGTTATATACATTGTTATAAAAGAGGAGACAACTAGGGTAGAAGTCAAGTCAGCCATGTATATTTACTGCCATGCAACATTCAATTCCTGCAACAGCTGGATAGTAAAGATAGTAAAGCAGTGATACATCGCACTATGTGTAAGCATAGTGGAATATGCTATAGTTCCTTATGTCAATGAAAATTTAACTACTGGTAGCAAATTTGCTTGTAACTGAATCAATCTAATGATGATATCACCACTATGGTTTTCACGAGCAGGGTTACACTGCCTTCCGATAATAATTCTTAAACGTACTGTCGGATCACTATGGTATTTCAACACAAAGCCTTGCTATCCCTGCCTAATTTACTAATTTATGGCCCATATAGCATATTGCTATATTTGTTTACGGATCAGTTTACTACGGTATATTAAGCCTATATGAAGCTGAAGCCAGGAAGTCGCTTCAACACGTTCGAACTACGCCCAATTATTGAAAGAAAACGGTAAAACCGTTTTCTTTGAATAACTCAATTTCTGCCTGAAGCGTGTTGCAATCAGACGCCGGTTTTACCCCCACAGTGTTACCCGGTGTTATCCCGTGTAGCGGTGAATGAGACGTGCGATCTCAGCGCCCTCAAGAAGTGATGCGGAATTTACAGCAAACTCGTACCTAAAAATTTCTGGCGGAGCCTTATTATAGCTACATTTTAGGGTAAAACGTTGAAAAAATACGCAAAAGTGCTTCAAATGCAGGGCCCAGATTTATCAAGCTACTTACAATGTTGTAAGTCCCTAGTTTACCTTGTATCTCGACTTACTGTGTTGTAACTCCGGCCAGATTTATCAAGCTACTTACGTGTTGTAAATCTTGTATCTATATAGTACCTCGCATTACTATGCGGTGGTAGAAAAAAAAACTTTTTTCCTGTAAAAAAATAGACTAGACTAGCTAGAAAATCTCATAAAGCATGTTATGAATTTCTTTATCCTTGGAATATCTTGTAAAAAGTTACAGCACTCGAGTCCCAACGTGTAAACTAAAACAAAACGCTGATATAATCCACCTGCGGATGGGGTATTCGGTGAATGAAAGATGAAAACCTACACCATTGGTTGTTCCCCGAGAGGAAGACGTGAAGTGACCGTTGATTGGCTGTACCAGTGAGCTGTATATTCCAATCAAAAGGCAGATAGAATACTGCCTTGTATAGTAGGTGTAAGCTGCAATGTTGTAAGTTTTACAATATTGTAAATGTTAGTAAATCTGGACTCAGGAACTCAAGCCATATATGGCAGTCAAACATTTTTTAATACCAATTGTCTAGTATCAAATCAATGGTTGTAAGCAAAGGCAGTGTTACCCAGCTCATAAACGAACAATTTTGGGGCGTGTTGCAATCAGACGTCGGTGTTACACTCGCAATGTTACACGTGTAGCAGTGAATGCGACTTACGATCTCGGCCCCTCAACAAATAGTTGCGGAATTTTCGGCAAGCTTAAACATATACATTTCTGCCGAAGCCTTATTTTAACTGTATTTTAAGGCCCTCATAAGCATACAAAAAATTTGAGCAACAATATTGCACAAATTATTTGACGAAGCTACAGACTGTACAATCATTTTGCACAGCATTCAATTTCATCAGCTCCAACTATACTTTTGGCAGAGTCATTTATTTTTCTTTACTTCCTCTCGAAATTTGTTCTCAGCGAATTAAAAAAAATTGTTTAAGACATCTTCCTGTCAATCGTCTGGAAATTTTCAAATGTACTTTCCAAACCAACTTTCTTATTGTGTTAACGGTTTTTATATACCATTTTATGTTGATCCTTACTCTGCCACTTATTGTGGCTCTCAGTGCTATTTCTGATGTGCGCTCGGAGACACTCGAAGGGAATCAACAATGCGGGTTCTTCAGGTGATGTATTTAGGATAGGCAAGTTCACAGATAATATCAGACAGACTTCCTCCGACTTACAGAAGCTCTATACAGTAGCAGGAACTTAACTAAGAGAGCTGCATGTCTCAGAACGGGCACGGAGGTACGAACCCCAATGATACTGCGACGATTGCTTATATAAGATGGAAATATGAAGTTACAACCGTTATGAGGTTGCGAGAACTCTCAAGACCTTTCTAGTCATTAATCCAATTTGACATGGTAAGATGCACAAACATCCTCTTGCAAGAGGGTCTGGCACGAACCATGCATGAGTTCGAAAAGCTTACAACAACAGCCACCGTCGGATATGACCTGAGGCTCAGCTGTCCAGCCTCTCTCTCAAAGTATATTCTCCGAGATCGGCAAAACGCATTAGACTGTCAGTTGAAACTAACACGCGGTTCGGGGAAAATAACTTTTAACTGGCACACAGTACAGAAGTGGTTCGGAGAAATTAAAGAACATCTGGTGTCCAGACTTCAGCGGACTAAAATAAGAACTTTGACAAACTACAAGCTGGCTGTGCCAGGTTTGAGAGAATATTGAAAAGAAACAGTTTCATTGCTAAACACTGTATACCCTTAACATTCTCTATACTGTAGAACGTTCCAATTCTACACTGTTAAACATTCTACATATTGTTCGTTTTTCATGTTTCTGTGGCTTTAATCACTGTTAGTAAAGCTCTATAATACTGACAATGACCTATATTCCTAATCCTCGATGAACTCAAATAAAACTTTTGCTCGTCTTCGGTGCTTTAGGAAGACATATTTTGGATACTATATAGAGAAGATCACAACACCAACCACTCGCTATTAATTTGGGAGAGAACTCAGACAAGTCCAGTTTGGTTGCGCAATCCTGCACTCAGACAACGAAACCATTGCCAGTTTCCCAAGAAATATCAAACAGTTTCGAAATCACACAATCATTTTGCGCAATGACGTATCCGCTCCTTTCATGGTCATAATGCTTGCGCAATCACTTCGTTTGCGCAAATTATTCCTACGTTTAGGGGCCCCGTTAGGATAAAAAGTTAAGAAAACCAGAGCTTGGCACGATGGCCATTGTGGATTATATACGATGGCGATGGTGAAATGGTGAGAAGTTCTATTCGTTGTTCATAGTCACAAGCAAATAAATCAAAGAGCTTGAGGCAGTAACTAGCACAGAGGTGGATATGACGACTCTTAGGAAAATGCTTCATGACAGGTACAGCGATAAACTGATTCACAAAGCCACATAAAAAAGAAGTATCCCGTTAGTTATGCCCAAGACAGGCTTTAAATGACGCCTATGCAGCAAATTAAAATTCGTTTCTGTGCTAGTACTGTAGAAAGAGCATATTATGTTATGTAACAAGTAAATATTTGATTTTGTTCATTTCACTTGAAATACTTCAGAGCATCTGCAATATTTGTTCCGAAATACACGCAGTTGGAATGAGCGTATTGTATAAAATAAAACGGAGCTATAGTTTTAAAAACATTTTCTTAGAGTCGTATCCATTTGCATCTGGAATAAAAAGACCAATGCATATTAATTACAGTATTAAAAGAATGTAGCGAGCTGCGGAATGTGTCATAAAATGTTAGCCTAAGAAGTTGCTTAGCAGCGTAGTGGCGCGGTGGCTTTCTTGAATTCCTGTATAATAATCATATT
>LQNS02278091.1:18848943-18860043 GCA_001587735.2 Parhyale hawaiensis | reverse complement strand
CGTGAAACTTTCACGGCTTTGCAAGGCCTTTCAGACAGACCCGTGAAACGTTCATATTTTAGCATGGCAACACCACACTTATTCTTCAACACTGGGACTCGATACCGTATGTTAAGTCCATCCTTTTGGTTGGACTTAATTGTTCAAATTGTCGTTCAAATTGTTCAAATATCACGCAATTGTTCAGATAATCAATTGTTCAGATATCCACCAATTGTTCAAAAACTTAGGAATTGTTCAGATATCAAGCAATTGCTAAGATATGAAGGGATTATTCAGATATCAAGCGATTGTTCAGATATCAAGTAATTGTTGAGATATCAAGCAACTCTTCAGATACGAAACAATTGTTAAGACACCAAACAAACTGTTCAGATATCATGCAATTCTTCACATATTAAACAATTGTTCAGATATATATAAAGCAATTGTTCGAATATGAAGCAATTGTACAAATATCAAGTAATTGTTCAGAAATCAAGCAATTATTCAGAGATACCGCGCAATTTTTCAGATACCAAGCAATTATTCATAAATCAAGCAATTGTTCAGACACCACGCAATTGTTCAGATATCAAGCAATTTTTCAGATATCAAGCAATTGTTAAGATATCATGCAAGCCGTTGTTCAGGTATCAAGCAATTGTTCAGATATCAAGCACTTATTGTTCAGATACCAAGCAATTGTTCAGATATGAAGCAATTGTTCAAAATCAAGCAATTGTTCAAATATCAAGCACTAATAACCGAAATAACATATACCACAAAGAAACTGTACGTTACATGATAATGTAACATCAGCAATAAGGTGCGCCAACTTAGACGAGTAGCATGTATAGTATAACGAGTCGTAAGACAGACATGGTACATTATGTTTATGCTTACAATTTTGGTAAACATAATAAAAGTGTAGTTAAGCTGCCCTGTCATAGAATAATCAATACATTACAGTGGAATTTCCACCTGAAAAGTCTCGCCAAGCCGTGAAAGTTTCACGGGTCCAGCTAGTCCCAATGATTTTGTATCTCTGGGCAATACCTCTGACATCCGCTGTTTTGTTCTTCCTGTCAGCTTCTGATCGTCAGCATCTTGATGTGGATCAGCCTCGGCTGGTCGGGACTGGCAGGAATGGCTCTGATGTTGCTGTACGTCCCCGCCCAGAGTGAGTCACTGAATTATATGTACACATTGGGCACAGTGCGAGATTCGTGTTTGTCGATATAAGTACGTAAAAATTACAGAATCCGAGTGAAAAACAGGAATTTTGCATCTAAAAAATCCATATTTAAATTTCCAAGTGCTATATGAATCCTGTGTTAGGTAAAATAGTAAGTTTGCAACCGTTTACTATGCCCAAAGTAAGTACTCATTTAGTGACCGCCTAAGAAGTGAAGGTTAAAACAATAATGTTTGCATCTGATCCCTAGGCAGAGTGTTAGTCCTATATTCGGAGCCTAGTTATATTGCGGAGTCATCATTAACCCTATACGGCTATATATTAATGTAGTAATTATACTATACTGTCAACTAATAAAATTTGACGCTTCGGGAGTACGTACTTTCCATCATCAGAATAGAATAACCTCTCAGTCAACTATCAATACAAGACTTTTCTTTCTTTTGATTTACAGGGAGGGGAGCAAACATAGGTGCTATCGGGGGGAAGTCTAAAACGCGAATGAACAAAGCTACTTGGAGGGGCCGGATGTCGGTGCCTGTATAGTCAGCGGATGTGGTACTAATTGTGGACTGTGTGAAGCGGTAGAGCCTAGGTCACAATACTAAGGCTGGGTTTTGTTCTAAGGATCTAGAGGTAGTCTAATATTGTGAGTTCGATTGGCTTAGAAGAGTCTATGATGGCGAAGTCATTCTCGCTGAAGGGATGGTTGATTTGCTCAGCATGCAGGCGGGGAGCTGAATGTAAAGGTTTTGCGAGTGGTAGACCGGTTCGACTAGATATACCTAAATGTTGTTCTATATGGGCTTCAAAATGTTTTCCAGTGCTGCCGATGTACGAGGCATTGCAACCTCTGCATTGGAAACGGTAGATAACGCTTGACAAAAGTAGTGTGGAAGGTATGTCTTTCACTTCAAAGTAGGACCATATGGTAAATGTGTTCTTGTATGAAAATTTGAAGTTCATGTGTGGGTAAGCTTCAGAGACGAACGCTTTTCAAAGTGTTTACCGTACTCTCAGAGGCCTTGTTGTTGTAAGGAAGCAAGTGAAAGAAACCTAATTTACGGACGAAAGGTTTGCTAATGCCGGGGTCGAACAGTTTGTCTAGGAGTAATTTGCAGTAGTGGTCCAGAAAATGGTGCAGATAATCGTTATTTTTGAAACATGTTCATTAAAAGTAAACTTCATGATAAATCAAAATAAAGAACAATCTTTTATTCATAGTTGATAGGTTATTCTATTCTGATGATGGGAAGTATGTGTTCTCGAAACGTCAAATTTTATTAGTCGACATATTATTATTTGATAATTGTCTTAGTTTATAATATTAATGCTATTCGTAAGTGACTGAAATTGTAAAGCTCTAGTCACGTACGAATAGCATCAATTTTTGATTGAATGAATTCATTCAGCCATTCCATACAAGGTTAACAGCTGTCCCGCTGGATGAACTAAAATGTAAGCAAATTTTGGAACTTGGAACTAGCCTCAGAGACACCACCACAATTTCTTTGTAATGAAATTGTACCAGGATGTGATGTCAGCCGGAAAAAATTAATATTTTGCAGAAATTTATCTTAGTTGCATAATGCACAGTTTAACGTTCACATTATTCCAGTTCTCATGGGCCGCCTGTTCGCTCGTTACCGCTCCCTGACAGCCCGCAAAACTGACGAGAGGATGCGTCTTATGGATGAGATTGTGAGAGCCGTGCGGGTCATCAAGATGTTCACTTGGGAAGATGTCTTCACGGAACTAGTGTCTGAGGCTAGGAGGTGAGCCCATGCCAAGGTTGACAAAACAATGTACTTTCAACGCTGTCTTTTTAGCTCGTGTCACCAATGAGGCGTCACAAGCAATGACGTCTTCACGAACTAATTGCAGTGCCTCGGTTACTCAAACTATCTCATAGCACGGGGTGTGCCTCCATTCAAAACTGTATATGTATTAGCATGTACGCAGCTGACGGCTACAGAACGTAGGCTCACTGGGGGTTAAAGTTGACCAAGGCTGGGACCAGGCTACCGAATAAGTCTCTTGTCAGAGCTGGGGTGACTAAATTTGCTGAGACAGGGGCTCGAAGCTGGAGAAGGCTTTATATGTATGTGATCCACTTGTTAATTCGCTTTACATTCGCCCTCAGTGTTTCATTACTTGATAATTGTTTATTTAATTCTGTTCTCATAATATATATCGTCCATACGTAAGTCTTCACTATAAAATATTTGGCGATTCCCACACAGCAAAGATTGAATTACTATTTTAACTGAACGACAAACTTCTCCGGTGGTAGACACAAAGTACGACGGACCTCTGATCATCGATGACAAAAGTTACAGACTTAACATTACTGTGATACTTCGCCATGTTGCTGAGCACGTATTCAGGATAATCCCAGAGGCTAGATCAACTGTCAGTTTGTCATCATCCATTCTAGTGAACGTTTCAACAAAAAGAAAAGAGAAGTTAAAACTAAGACAATTATCTAATAATAAATATACTCAATGCCGACATGATACAATTTAACGTTTCGGGATGATTAAAAATCCCATCATCAGAGAAGAAATTGAAAATCTACAACCTATAAATAAAGTGACCTTTATTTTCTAGATAGGGGAAGCATAGATGTGGTCGGGGGAAGGTCTAAACCGCGAATGAACAGAATTGCGTGAAGGAGCTCCTATGCAGTCGGCAGATGTGGAGCTTGTCGAGGATTGTGTGAAACGGTNAACGGTACAGCTGAGGTCATAATGTTGAGGCTGGGTCTAGTTCTGTTGATGTAGAGGGATTCTAATGTTCGGAGTTCGATTGGATTAAAAGAGTCAATTTGGATTAGAAGAGTCATTCATTTTGATGGGATGGTTGTTAGACCAAGGCATCATCAGTGACGCGATTTGTCGTTCACTTCACAACTCAGGTGCTTCCCCTGGAATCATGTACGGGCTTTCAAAGGTACACAAAGCCGGTGTTTCCTTACGACTAATTTTAGCTACTTATAAAACCTCGTCTTATTCTATTGCTAAATTCCTCGTTCCATTGCTTGAACCTATAACTACTAATTAGTTCACTTTGCGTAATTCATATGAATTTCGAAACCGTATCAAAGACCTCCAATTGCCTCCAAACGCCTATTTGTCCAATTTCGATGCCATCTCCCTTTTCACCAACATCCCCGTAGACGAAGCTATGAATATCATTCGCAACAAAGTTTTTGACAGCACGGACTTATTCCACAACATGGACAAACCTACCTTTAGAACTTTACTTAGTCTCGCCATCAAAGATTCCTTCTTCGTGTTTAACAATAGACTGTACAAATAAAAAGATGGAGTCTCCTTGGGAAGTCCGCTCAGCCCGTCGTCAGCAAATATCTTCCTATGCCATCATGAAACCCTGTGACTTAACGATTACCTAAATGACTTCAAACCGATCCACTACAATCGTTATGTAGATGACACCTTCCTCATATTTAAGAATAAAGCGGAGTCTGATTTATTACTGGAATATGTGAATAGTAAACACTCAAATATTAAGTTCACTGCCGAAAACCAGCCAGGTAACTCTTTAGCCTTTCTAGATGTACTAACAACCAAGCAAGACTCAACGCTTATCACTGGGGTTTGCAGAAAACCCGCGTTCTCAGGCCTCGGAACAAGTTTTTCAGTCACTGCTGCCATCAATTTCAAATCAATGCAATAAAAACTTTACTATTTCGGGCATACAATTTGTCCTTTTCCTACCTTATCTGCTCAAAAGAAGTCGACTTTCTCCGACCTTTTTTTCAAAATAACGGTTATCCGCACTATCTTCTGGACCACCACTGCAAATTGTTCCTAGACAAAGTGTTCGATCCCGACATTAGCAAACATCCAGTCCCTAAATTAGATTTCTTTCCTTCGCTTCCGTACTACAACAAGACCTCTGTTAGAGCAGTAAACACATTGAAAACGTTCCTCTCTGAAGCCTACCCACATATAAACTTCGGATTTTCATTCAAAAACACATTTACCGTAGGGTCCTACTTTAAATTTAAAGACAAACTCCCAACACCACTTTTGTCAAGTGTTATCTGCCGTTTAAAATGCAGAAGATGCAATGCCTCGTACATTGGTAGCACTGGACAACATTCCAGAGCCCGTATTGACCACCATTTAGGTGTCTCCAGCCGAACCGGTTGACCACTGGCAAAACCTTCACATTGAGCTCTCCGCCTACATGCTGAGTAAAGCAACCATCCCATCAACAAGAATGACTTCTCACTCATTGACTCTTCTAATCCAATCGAACTCACAACATATGAAACCCCTCTATATCAACAGAACTAGACCCAGCCTCAACATGACCTCAGCTGTACCGCTACACACAACCCTCGACTAGCTCCACAGCTGCGGACTGTACCAGGAGCTAACATCCGGCTTCTTCACCCAGCTCTGTTCATCCGCTCTTTAGACCTGCCCCCGACCAAATCTATGCTCCCCCTCTCTAGAAAATAGAAGAAACTTTTTATTTAAAGGCTGTAGATTTTCAAATTTTTTCTGATGCCAGGATTTTTAATTATCTCGAAATGTTCAATTTTATCATGTCGACAGTAGGTATATTTACCAAAATGAAAAATTTTCATTGTTAGGCATTCTTTGTGAGTCTATTCCATATTAAGGCTGGTTGACATGTCAGTAGTTTACCTACCCTGCGTTCATGCCACACAGAGCTTCAATGCGTTGCTGTGTCGTTTTAAACAACAGCACCGTGCACGAATTTGATGAGCTCTAATACACTACAAATTAGATGAGGCATCCAAAAAGACACCAACTTTTGCTAAGCAAACTGATAAATCGGCTTGCAGTTTTTTTGCAGACCGTGGAGTATACACGCTATTATGCTTGTAGTGACACGGTGGGATATGTTTTGACGTATGAACGTAGAGCAAACAGGTAACGTGTGAAAGAGCCTTCAGAAACACACTTCGTTTTACCAAAATGAAACCGCACTTATTTTTGTCGCGCAGAATTCAAGCCGCCACTGCGGCTACTGAATGCAACAACGAAACTTGAACGGCGCTAGAGGCGCTCCCACGCAGTATCCAGCTGTGTAAATATCAAGCCAACAGCAGACTAGTACCAAATAATAGCCGCTATTCGTTGCTATTGTCGCCTCCGATATGACTGTTAGTCTAAGAACACAAATTGTCAGCAGTTTTTGTTACCTATTCCTAAAATTCTAAGGTTGAGGTAAAAACTCACAAACTCATGGGAAAAACAGAACGCTTCGTGGCTTAAGACGATCTGCCGAGGTGGAGGCAAATTCGCCTCGGTGGAGGTAAATTCAACGCCGTCATTTCTTACGGCCAGCTAGGTCTAGTTTTTTGGCATGGGTCACATGTCGGTCACACCACCAAACTCCCTACAAAAATTTATGAACATTGTTCTGCTCCTTCGACCACTTTTTGGGTGGACAGATAAATATATATATTTATAAATATATATATTTATATACATACTTAAGTCTTCAACGAAAACGTTATCACCTCTCTCACTTCGTTTGCGGGCTAATAAGTAGAAAGAAATGACAATCGTGGTAAATACTACTAAACACAAGCTTTGAACCATTCGAAACTTGTTCAGCGTTACAATCTGCTATAATAGTACGTGTTACACAACTAGCGTTTCAAGTTGTTTTCTCTTGTTTTTCAGCTAAATATCGATGAGTAAATATGTCTTAAGTTGCACTATAGCATAGAAAGGACAAGAACAGACTTCAGTTTATAATTGCCAAACTTTCGGCACGGGTCGAGTTAATGGAAATGCCATGGTTATTTGACGTTTTCACTTATCTCAGATTCACCTGAAGTAGCGCTGCTAATTTAGCCCACCCCATCTAAACTAATATTCGCCTCCTAACCCTGTCTATTGCTACTGCCGTCTGTTCTACCTTACACCTCATGTAACCTCTCTTAGTATTCTGATTACACCTGTGAATCACGTATTTGTTCTGTCAGAAAAGAATTCGCGCTTGTGTCTTGATAAAGACATAGAAATACGACAGTACTCTCTTGCATAGTGCTCCTGCGTATTGTGCTCCTGCGTATTTTCACGCATTTTCTAAGCTCTGTTCCCACAGTTTACAGATAATTTAGTCTTTCATAGTCTTGCGCAGTTCAATTTTTTGTCAGTGCATCAGATTTTTTCGCACTATTGCGGGGCTCGTGGATATCGTTCAGTAGCCCATCATTTTCTCGCTTTGCTCGATGCGGTAACTACAACAACCGCCTCGGCCAATTTCTTCAGTCACAGCTTGCTGTGTAACTCTCTGCTCTAAAGATCTCCTTGTATTCTCCACCCTTCCCTGGGGTGAATAAAATACTTGAGAATTGAAATGTTCAACACTACCCGCTTTGGGCTCCCGAACCGTATCCTTATTACGCACCTGGCCCTATTAAGAACGGTGTCCTTCACCAGTAAAATGAACATAATTTGGCGCAAAAAAAAAGAAAATCGATAGATATAATACGGGTGAAACGATCTTCATGTCTTCGCTCCAAATCTGACTGGAAATTTTCCAAGAATAGAAAAAGTACATCTACAGTTGTAATTCTTTCCAGTGAAAATCAGAGTTTCCTGCAAGTCGAATTTTCACTAATAGTGAAGCGTAACGGTCGTACTAACGTAAGAACTAATTGAAGAAGGAACAAGCACATATGCACATTATTGTTGTAGATATTGATGCAATTATTAACCGAGCAACCGCTTGCATTGGTCCTTCTATCCGTTTACTTCCTAAGGCGACATAACTTTAATTTTTTGCTTGTGCTACAGGCAAGAGCTGAGAACCATACGCAAAGCCGGAATATGCAATGCTTTCAACGTCAGTTTCTACTTCATCTCAGCGAAACTTGCTCTCTTCGTCACTTTGAGCCTCTATCTTATAAGTGGAGGGCACGTATCTGCAGAGAAAGTTTTCTTTCCGGCAATGCTACTAAATCAGCTCCGCATGACCGTCACTCGGCTCTTTCCCAACTCGGTGACGTGTCTCTCAGAAGCTGTAATTTCTTGTGGAAGAATTCAGGTACGTGCATATCAACTAGTAGTCATAGCGTCCACTAAATATAATCACTAGAACTAGAGCGCACTCACAGCGCATATACCTCCGCCAAGCGAGGCAACGGTAATGAAAAATTCAATTTGGCTTGAAAACCCTAATTTTCATGATATCAACTCCAAAATGTAATCAATTGTGCCCTGTGATGGTATTAACAGCTTATGCAATTTTCGTGAAGATCCGTTCATACTTTTTTGAGTTATGCTGCTAACAAACATTATGACAAACATGGGTCAAAAATTTCATAAAAATCCATTGATAATTTTTTTAGTTATTGTGCTAACAAGCTGAGAATTAGAAACAGTAACTAACGAACTAACGGAAAGATAATCACAAAAAAATGGTCATTTACTCTTCGTAATATACCTAACAACTTGTGTACATTTCATGAAAATCCGTCCATAACTTTTTGAGTTAAGGCACTAAGAAAAAAGAGGCAGACAAACACACAATCGGATGGACGGATCTTCACCAAAAGTTAATCATCTGTTCCTAACATACATAACAATCCCTGTAAATTTCGTCAAATCTGTCCATAACTTTTTGAGCTATCTTGGTGACAGATAGAGAGACAAACAAACAGACAAAGAGCCAGACCCGACGAAAACATAACCTCCTTGGCGGAGGTATTAAGAAGGGTATTTAGAATTGATACGATTGCAGGATGGCAGATTTTGTTCCACTTTAATTAACTTGGTAGCATATAGAACTAGAGCTCTCTGAGAGTGCATATCTCCGCAAAGCGAGGCAACGGTAGCAAAAAATTCAAATTGGTTCTGAAACCATGATTTTCTTTATATCAACTCCAAAATCTGATCATTTTTGCCTTTTGATAGTAATAACTGCTGGTGCAGTTTTAATGAAGATCCGTTCATAACTTTTGAGTTATACTGCTAACAAACGTTATAAGAAATATGAGTCAAACATGCAAACGAACGAACCGATCTGCACCAAAACCTAATCATTTATGTCTTTTAAAATTGTTAACAAACCAACAAACCCTATGAATTTCATAAAGATCCGTTCATCGTTTTTTGAGTTATTGTGCTAACAAGCATAAAATTAAAAAGAGTGACAAACGAACGAAAGAACAGATCATTACCAAAATTTGTTCAGTTACTTTTCGTTATATATCTATCAATTAATGTGAATTTCAGAAAAATCCGTCGATAACTTTTTGAGTTAGGGCATTGAAAAAAATGAGGCAGACAAACAAACAAACGGATGGACGGATCTTCCCCAAAAGTTAATCATTTGTTCCTCCTAACATACATAACAATCCCTGTAAATTTTATCAACATCTGTCCATAACTTTTCGAGGTATCCTGGTGACACACAGACTAACAAACAAACAGATAGACTGCCAAACAGACAAACCCGACGAAAACATAACCTCCAGGGCGGAGGTAACAAAACTTTTGTTCATAGTGAGTTTGACTCATGGGTGTTGCCTGGGGGGACCCTGGAGACCCGCGGTTCCCCTTTGGGCCTAGGAAACTGCCTATTTTTATGAGAAACTGAACTTTTGAAGAAGACATGCATATCATAACAGCAGCGTAGAGGGCCCATGTTAATTATTAAAGGTACTAGAGTGCCCGCGCTGTCAATAATGACAGCGAACAATATTTGAAGACCCGTCTTGTGTAGCCTGGAGCATCATCGCAAAGAAATTAAGGCAGAACCTACATATATAGAAGGGAGCTCCCTGACTGGGTAGTGCCGCGTGTTGACGGGACATGTTCTTCATGATTTCTCAGGTTACCAACTATTCAGGGTAGACGGTTGAGCTCCCTGCTATACATGTAAGGCTCTTATTAACTTCCTTGCGTAAGATGCTGCGCAACTGCCAACTGAAATTAGGGAACCGTAAGCGCTGAACAAAACCAAGCTTTCTTTCGGTGATACGCAAAAACGCGATGTTTTTTGCACGAAGTCAGTATTGCTTCTAATAAATACGGAGCTCTGTATCCAAGACACTCGAGGTAGCACATAACTCGGACTCTGAAAATTTTCCCTCTAGAGATAACTTGCTCTGTTGAAAGAAGAACCCAAAATGTGGAGAAAATAATTTGCTGTCGAGAAATCATCGTGGTCTTTACGCACCTGCTGACTGCTCAACACTATCTTACCAGTTGCCTCGATAACTACCAAAATAAAAACAAAATAGGAGTATCAGCTGAAGCTTGAATGAAAGAAATCTCAGATGAGAGCACACAACACGATAGAAGAGATTGTTTAAAGAAGCTGTATGCATCAACATCGAGTGGACTACAACATTGTCAAAAAAAGACCGGAATCAGACGTACGGTTCGAGTGCCACCATCTATAACGTGGAATATTTTCTGCCCATCAGTTTTTTATGAAGCTTGGCACGATGACCACAGTCTTAAAGCAGATGAATTTGCTGATGAAACCCGGAAGGCCAAAGCTAATTTTTGCCTATCTATTTCGTTGAGAACGTGACACGAAACCTATAAATAAATAAAAATATAAATGTATAAACACACGACGGTCATTTTAGTATTAGGTTTATTAGATGACTAGTGGACCCGTGCGTGAAGAATTCACGCAATAACCTATACGTTTGCCTAATGCCTCTAGGCCGGCGCGGAATCTCCTCTTCTCTTATTTGCTTCTTAATTTTCTTCATTGATCCTTTGTCGTGCTAAGGATTTCAACTTTAGCAATGCAAGAAGTGCATTCAGACATAAGGTCGTCCTATACTTTGCCGTAGATTCGATGTATAGAGAAGCTAATACTCGTACAAATCAGACTAAGCCTGCGATGTCTTCATTGTTGGAATTTCAACTGTCCCTGCTTAAGATACG
>LQNS02278091.1:18817053-18827178 GCA_001587735.2 Parhyale hawaiensis | reverse complement strand
GGCTCCAGTCTACTTTTGGAACACCCGACCCTAAGGTACTGTGTGAGGCTCCAGTCTACTTTTGGAACACCGGACCCTAAGGTACTGTGTGGGGCTCCAGTCTACTTTTGGAACACCCGACCCTAAGGTACTGTGTGGGGCTCCAGTCTACTTTTGGAACACCCGACCCTAAGGTACTGTGTGAGGCTCCAGTCACTTCTGTAACACCCGACCCTCAGGTACTGTGTGGGGCTCCAGTCACTTCTGTAACATCCGACCCTCAGGCACTGCGTGGGGCTCCAGTCACTTCTGTAACACCCGACCCTCAGGTACTGTGTGGGGCTCCAGTCACTTCTGCAACACCCGACCCTCAGGTACTGTGTGGGGCTCCAGTCACATCTGTAACACCCGACCCTCAGGTACTGTGTGGGGCTCCAGTCACTTCTGTAACACCCGACCCTCAGGTACTGTGTGGGGCTCCAGTCACATCTGTAACACCCGACCCTCAGGTACTGTGTGGGGCTCCAGTCACTTCTGTAGCACCCGACCATCAGGTATTGTGTGGGGCTCCAGTCACTTCTGTAACACCCGACCCTCAGGTACTGTGTGGGGCTCCAGTCTACTTTTGGAACACCGGACCCTCAGGTACTGTGTGGGGCTCCAGTCACTTCTGTAACACCCGACCCTCAGGTACTGTGTGGGGCTCCAGTCACTTCTGTAACACCAGACCGTACTGTATGGGCCTCCAATCCTAAACCGTATACTGTTAAGGCCTCCCGCCAATACTACGAAATTTATGTTACCCGTGAGATGAAAAACTTTTGTCGTATTTTAAGATGATATTTTCAGTGCTTCATTTAATTGGTTATCTTTTCAAGCGAAATTTAAAGTTGATCAATGAAAACATTGCGGGCAGTGACCAGAATTTCGTTGCTTGATAACTGCAGCCCATAAAAACATGTAGATTTTACCACGAGGTGTTGTCTTTTAATTTTGGCTCGCAGCAGATATGTACGTACATAATCACTCACAGTGTATATACATTTTAAATTAATTGACGTTATTGTTGCAAACTCATAATGACTATATCCTGAACAGTCTTAATTCACGAGTCTCCAATTTAAGTAAGCTCTCTTTCACATATACTTTTGGCATCACATGTTGGCAATACAAGACATGAGCCGCACGTATGTATTCGAAATGGCTGCTGACGAATAGAATTTTCGAGAAAAATATTCCCTTATCACAAAAAGGCAAAAATCACATTGTACTTAACGCAATATGCATTACTACAACATGGAAGAAGTCGTTATTGCAAACAAGAATATCATTTTTGAGTTAACCACGAGGTTCAGAGAGAAAAAGTTAGTTGTACAGACAAATCAGATAAACTTAATCAAAAACAAAACTCATTNGTACTTACCGCAATATGCATTACTACAACATGGAAGAAGTCGTTATTGCAAACAAGAATATCATTTTTGAGTTAACCACGAGGTTCAGAGAGAAAAAGTTAGTTGTACAGACAAATCAGATAAACTTAATCAAAAACAAAACGCATTCTTATATTTTGACGTGAAAATATTCATTGCTTCATTGGCTACGAGAGTATTCTTCTTGCAGAAGCACGAACTGTTCTACATTTCGTTTATGTTCTTGCTATTTTCAGGTCAAATCCTTAACATATTTTCAATGGACACGGGCTACATGGACGATCATCTACCAATCGCTATGCAGGATGTCATTAACGTAAGTATATATGTAGACGAGTGTCTGTCTCCTGGTAATGTTTGAACTGTAAGCGGCAGTTTTTAATTTGTGGTTATTAGTATACGGACAGGATGTTCTACTTGCTATACTCAACTCTACCACCCCAAAAGAAAATATTTATACAAGTAACAAACTCACAATATACTATTCAAACACTGTAATAAAGACCTGAGTTTATTTATCTGTTCATGCATTCAAGATACTTGCAGGCGAAAATTTATGCCCCTTCGCAGATTATGGTAAAGGTATAGGAAACATCAAAATCGAATGCGTTGCCTCTTGTTTCGCGACTTAGTGGAAAACTTCAAGCTGTCCACTAGTTGAACGCTTTACTAATTTAGTTATGAAAGAAGCAGTGCAATTGCAAACCTTTTGTAAAATAAAGACAGCTCCGTTATTTCATCTCATTTGGATGCTGCACCCGTCATATTAAGGGCAAAGCGCCCTGATGTTTCCTCGTCTGCGTGATAACAACGAGGAGAAAATGTGCAACTGGCGAATATAAATTAGAATTTACAGTTGCGTGCAAGGTTCGTTTGCAATTAAAGGCATACTGCAAGAAATGCGATGTTCAACGAAGAGAGCTGCCTGTTTCTCAGAGAATTTCCGCTACAGATGCAAATTTCGTCTAACAAATTTGCATGATTTTTATGAAATACGCAATGCATTACTCTGCTGGAAAAATATTGATTTAATGATAACAACAGTAACAATGAACGTCTCATAGAGATGTATTTACCGCATTGGCATTGCAAGGAGTCTAAAGGAGTCTAACAGCCTAGGGGCAACTCAACTAATCCAACTACGTAGTCGTGACCGTGACTTCAGCATGAAGTCTATGAGTATCGTGAACTAATTCTTCAAATATTAATCTTTCTGTACTTAAACTGCTCCTAATTAGGAGCAATAGTTGAAAGTTCACCATTGCCACTTGCTACTATGTAAAATTACTGTAGTAACGGAGATATTCGACAATTTTTTATACAGTTAAATTTTGCGCAAGCTGGATCCGTGCCGAAGCTACAGTAACGAATTCGTTGAGTTGGTTCTAGGCTACTAGCGGCAACGAAAATTGTTGCGTGCGCACTGGACTTACGGCCTCAGCCAGTTGCAAATGCTGAAGGCCAAGTCACTCTGCCAAAACTTACGATTTACGCATGGATTACGCAGAAATTTTGAGTCGTACGCGATTCATAGGTGCTGTGCGTAATTCAGAAGTTTTTCTGACGTGGAGCATCAGTAGCTGTCAGTGGATGTTCGTCGCATCGGGTTTGTGAGTGATTCCAGGTTTTGAGCCGTGAATGCCCAGTCACACAGCCAATCACGCAGAAATCACGTATGAAGTTGGCTTGTGCGTGACTGTCAGTGGAGAAATGAACAATTTTGGGGTGGGGGCGCGTTTGATCGAAAGTTTATAACGAATTATGCATGAACTTTGTACAAGTCAATGACCATCACTTGTGTAGGAGTACACAGGCCTTGATAATCAGTCTGGCCGTCTCAGCGTGATGGTTCATGGTGCTCAGAGGAACTTGAAATCTAATGGCCAAGATGCCAAAAGTGTTGTCCACCACTCTTCTGCATCTTGGCAGCCTGTATTTGTAGATTCTGTACTCCCTCTAAAGGTTCGTAGTGCTGCAGGGCTTCATCAGATAGGTCCTCAGGTTCAAGGCAACATCTCCCACCAGGAAGGTGGGCACATTTTGAGTGTCATTAGGCAAAGGTACAAACTCTGGCCACAAAGCTACTAGCTCTGGCCACCCCATGATGCTGTTGTTCTCAGCGTTCTCTTAGCTCATTGTTGTAGATCTGAGCATCTGAAGCAGAGCCATTACCGGACACGTCCACCCACAGGAAGGTACTCGTAATCAGACGTCACCATTGCAAAACAGGGTGATACTGAAGAAGCCTTTGTAATTGTAGCTCTCAGATCCAAAATCAGAAGGAGGTTTGCATGACACATGTTCGCCATCAATAGCACCGACGACGTAGGGGAAGTTCCACTTCTTGTACCAGTCATTGGCCAGTTGCAGCCAGCCTTTTTCAGAGTGGCGGGAGGCGACGTCTGCTCCTCAATGTATACCTCTATGATGACCTCGTCTACTTCTCTGAGAAAAAGGCTGAGAGTGTTGTGGGGAACCCTCCAGGCATACTGCATGCCATGGTAGCTGAATCCAGATGCCAGTTGACGAAGGGTAATGGCAACCTACATACCTGGACCAAGGAGAGCCCTCTAGTTGATTGTCTACTTCGTAATCCTGGGGATCAACCTCCAGACAATCTCATAAAACTAGGCAAGTGGCATACCCATGAAATTCTGGAAAGCTCTTGGGTCTTCATTCTAGAGCTCTACCAACGGGCAATCATACAAGCCCTGCTCTGGTCTTCTAGTGATCCAGTCTCTCACCCACACGTTCCTGATCTGTCTTCTCCTCCTCCTTCGTTTTCTTCTCCTGGCCAACATCTGATGAAGTTGCAGCAGCCGATCATTCTGTTTCTGGATCAAGAACACCGAGATATTTCTTTTCTGGGGTTCATGCTGGATGTGTACCCCTTGGCAGCAAGGATAAAACTTGCAGAAATTGAATGAAAATGTTGCCTTATTACGGCAAAAATCATACGTGAGTTGTTAAGAACCATAAGTGGTTCTTACGTTTTCATAAGTTTTAAATGCGTTTTTGTAAGTGATAAGTCATCGAAGTGCGCAGTAGCGGTAAATTTATTGCGAACAACCACTAACGGTTCATACATATGTCGCGCATTGTCCGCGTCAGAACTACGCTAATTACGCAAGAATGACGTTTAAACGGCGCATAATCGCGCATGCTTGTACGTCATCTGCGTGATCACGATTTTTTCAGCAGCTCAAAACCTGGAATCGCGCACAAACCCGATGCGACGAACATCCATTGGCAGCTACTGATGCTCCACGTTAGAAAAACTTTTGAATTACGAACAGCACCTATGAATCGCACGGACAGTGCGCGACATATGCGAGGACCGTTAGCGGTTGTTCGCCAGAACAGTTTCTGGTGCTGGAACGAGACTGGCAAAACCCCGTCAGTGCAGGTTATTCGGACTGGGCTGAGTGGATATGATGATGACCCTCTTGTTCGCGAGCCATCAGCGAATCAGAAGAGACCCAAAGTGATTCATACGAAATTTATGCGTGAAGTGTTCGTGATTTATAAGTGATTGTCATTGATTTGTACGTAGTTCATGTACAATTATCGACCATGCACATCCCCTGAAATGGTTAATTTCTTCACTGACAACCCCGCACAAGCCAACGTTATGCTTGATTTATGCGTAATCGGCTGGGTGACTGGGCCTTGACGTGGGAGCAGAACACTTACTGTGGACAAAACTCAACTGCACAGATGACGAACGGTTATTGACGTGACTTTTGTCAGAGAAAGATGCAATGCCAGCTTACAGCTGTGAATATATTTACTTTTTGTATCCCTCAGGTTTTATGACGATCAGACATTGATAATGATATGAGAAAATAAAGAGCTCAGCGGCTTCCAGTTCTCAAGAGTCCTTATCTATCATACTGATAAGGAAGTTATGTATCGTTCGGGTATCATTAATGGAAAGGTTAACCTCGTTAATCTTTGATCCGTTCATCAAAAAATTAACTTAAATAATATTTAATCCTTCAATTGTTATATAATTATCTTTTAGCAAAAGAACGCAAAAAGTTATGGACGATCTTGATAAAATTTATAGGGAAAATAAGATGTGTCAGAAAAAACAGATGATTAACTTTTGGTGATGTTTCATTCAGCTGTTTTTTGGCTGTCTGTTTTCCTTGGCAATATAACTGAGAAAGTTATGGACGGTTCGACAAGGAGATGTACAGAAACTGTAGGGGTGTCACGACCTACAAATTCCAATATTGGTGATTATTAGCCAGCCTGTCTCTCTCTCTCTCGTTGTGTTTTGTAGCATCTATTATCTGGAAGTGAAAACAAGAAGAATGAATCTTCGTGATATTGCAGAAACTGTCAGGACTGTTATCGGACACAAATGACCAAATTTTAGTAGTAATCCCTCAGTCGGTTTCTCTGTCTTTCTGTCTTTTAAGCAGCATAACTGAAAAAGTTATCGACGTATATTTACAATATTTGCAGGAATTGCTAGTATCAGGAGGCACAGATGACTAGATTTTAGTGATGGCCCCAAGGAAATGCTGAGTTGTGCACCATTTTGATATTTTGTTAGCACTGTGTTGCATGGGGGGAAGAGGTCTGTGTTCCCGGAGTGCTTTTCAAGTTTAAAAACGCAACGGAAGTAACGATAATCCGCTAACGCTAATTTTTATTCTGGAAAAAATCAGTTATTACTCTATTACCACTCAAACACCTTGGGAAATATACAGAAATTACAAACTGGTCTTTTTAGTCTTTATTCGAGGTTTTAGAGGTTTTAGTTTAGAACACCAATAAAAGGAAGATATTGCTTCAAAATTTACAATAACAAATATTTCTTAGCTATAGTTTTAAAAATACTGACAAAGTGGCAGAAATAAAAAAATGGGAAACAGTGTTTAAGTATCTGTTAATTTTTTTCGTCGTTTCTACCTTTTCGTTCAATAGCTCCACATTGGTATTGTCGTATCCATCGCGTCTGTAAAGATCCATAGAAAAAATCAAGGGCATATTTACTGAAATATCTACCAGTTCCATGCAGTGAGTGAGCAGTTTCATGCATTAACCCGAAGTTTTCAGAAGCTAAAAATATCAGGAAAAATTAACACTCATCACTCTCCTGTGTACAGACCAAACTCAAAGCGACGTGATGCACCATAACTTAAAGTTAAGGCAAAATTGGGTTGCAGGGCTGACTAACTTGAAATATGTTATAACTCTACATCTGGATTTAAGATCGGAAAATAAGCTTTCAATCCGTTTGTCTGTTTTAATAATTTATTTTTGGGTTAATGGACTTGAATTAATGGAAGTGTAATGTAACGGAAGTTAATGAGCCCGTTAATGATTTTTAAATTAAACTTGAAAGTTAAAGCGTGAACATCAGAGTTAACTTCCTTAGCTGTGGTTGTAAATTTGAGTAAATGTTCTCACAAAAGTGGATTCTGTTTTGCTCCAGTTAGCAGAAGGTGTAAGCAATAGACGGTAGCGGCGAAGTAGCTTGCATTCAGTCGAACTGCTTAAGCTTGTAAAGTGAATTGCAATTACTGTTGACAACAAAGAGAATTCTATCAGTTAAGACGCATTTTTCAACGTTCAGCAAGGATTTTTTGTACTTTCTAATGCTTTCAAACAAGACAATTTCACTTTAACTGATAACATTATTCTGCAGAGAGCATGGTTTGATAATACCTGAGAATAATATCGAGGTCTTCACACGTTTTATTATTTAGCAAAAATAAACAAAAGCAGTGTCGGTAGAAATATAACTGCTTTGGTCTGTAAGGTTTCTGTAGAGTTTTGTATGACATGAATTACCACAATGCAATGGAACAGTCAAGATTATTGACCTGCAAAATGTAGGTTGAAAAAGCCACTGCAATGACACTCTTTGAAGCCACAAAGGAATCTGTAACAGGTAATCGTTTCGGCGCTTTTTTTGCTTAATCGTGTTGTTTCCATTCTTAATGTCTATGTTTAAGTCCTTTGAGACTAGAAAAAATCCATCTTTGTTTCAATGAGCTTTCGAATAAATTTTCATAGCATGTTCAAGGCTTCGCTGCTGCTTTACGTTGTCTGTAGACGCTGCCTATGTTAAGCGACTTGGACATATTTAGCTGGATAGATAGCCACAGTGTTTCAACATCCTCGTACTCTTCTTATTTAAAGATTCTTTTCACAGTTGTACTGGGTTTCAATTTTACTAACACAAAGTTCCCCACAGTTTGGTGATATGCCGTGAAATGGTTCCATTAGTTTTAAGCAGGCAGCCATACCTCACTTACTTCATGAACTGCAAGTGCGTATCATTTACACACAATGATATTACTTCGGATGATTTTTTTTTCGCTGCAGCGACAAGTTGTATCATAGAAGGTAGCTATTTACCTGGAAAAAATACTTACTGCAACAAGGCTCCTGTTTTCTTCATGCCTCTTCGGGATTCTTCTGTCCTGCGGGTAATACCTTATGGTGCTGGCACACCAAAAGCAGTTCAGCGAGAAGCTGGCAGGCAGGGTTTGAGAAGCGCGGGAATGCATTGCAGCGCACTCACCGAACAGCTGCCGCTGCCTGTTCAGCTGCCGCTGTTCGGTGGGTGCGCTCCACAGCATTCCCGTGCTTCTCAGACACTGCCAGCCTGCCTGCCTGCCAGCTTCTCGTCGAACTGCATTTGGTGTACCGCACCCTTACTCTTTTCCTTCACGAAACATCTAGTGACACATCGTCAAGTTATGCATATTATATAAAGTGTGTTGGGATGAAGGTAAAAACCAGGATCCATAAAAAACTAAGAGATACTCCGAATGTTTCCATTGTTGAAATTTCAAAATTGACGGAGCAAGGAGTGTATCCAGTTTAGAGTTTAGTTCAATTTTGCTACGATCTGCAGCCTGTTCTAATAGTTTGCTCTTTCAAGGAAGTTAAGTTATAATTAATGTTTCTATCTGTCTTCTTTCTGTTTGTTGATGATTATACTTTAATTGCAGCGATACCAACCCATACTATTTGCTTATGTTCAAGGATTTATCTATAAAGTAGGAGTAACTATAGCAGCACCATCGAGCACCGATCGTTTTCCGCGACGCGCAAGGACCAACTTCGTGACGTCACGAACCAAAACAAAAGCCCAGACCCAGGCCTGTACTTTAGGAGGCCTTGGTCTAGCTCCCTGGAGGTTCTCGGTGTTGTCTTGGATGAAAAGGAAACATTTGAGGCGCCTATTAGGCGTCTATTGTGAAGGGCTTCGAGACTGTGCTTCTGCTTAAAGTAAATTCTGTGCTTGGTGACAAAGATGTAGTCCGTAGATGCTTTCTTGCTGCCGGGTGCTAGAATATTGCTCACCGGTCTGGGTTTCGGCGCTGGCAGTCATTTGCGTCTGCTGGACCGACTTTTAGCTAGCTCAGCCGGCAGGTGGTGTGCTGAGTGTTATCTGATCAATTTGTCCCATAGGCGAAGGGTGACCAGCCTTTGAATGTTTTATGAGGTATTCAACAATGAGAGACAGTTGTATTCTTCTGTCCTTGCGATGAGGATCCTAGGGAGAACTAGATGTACTACGGCTTATCCACACTTCTTCACATTGGAGACTGTTAGATGTCATGCATACTCATCAGCTCAGTAGGTGTTTTCTGCCATGGTCCGCTACGGTCTAGAATTCTTTTCCGGATTCGGCTTTCGGTCGGGTTGGCCTCAGCTAGGGCGTTTAAATCAGCTGTTAATGGTTTTTTGATGGATTTACAGCGGCAGCGGTGTTCATAATGCTTCATTTGAGTTGCACTACCTGTCGGTGGTGGCCCGAGCCTGAAGCTTTAATAATAACTAGCTGCACCAGTGGAAATTCGACTGTTAGTGAATATTTTCACCTACCTTGTTTTACTTTAGGCAGCGCTCATATCTTAACCCACCCCGTCTGAACTCTCGTCCGCCGCTTAACTCAGTCTATAGGTAGGCAGTCCGTCTACCTTGCATCTCGTCTAACCTTTCCTAGTATTATGATTATTATGATGTCACTGCAGAATCACGCATTTGTTCTGTCAGCAAAAAATTCTCTCGTGTGTCTTTATGAAGGCTTAAATATACGACGATGCATTTCTTTAATGTTCTCTTATGCATTTTCACACCTTTTCTAAGCTCTGTTTCTCACAGTTTACAGATAATTTAGCAGCGTATCCAATTTGTTTCTAACTATTTCGGAACCCGTGTATGCTGATCAGTAGCCTATGGTTTTCTACTTTGCTTAATTCGGTCAATTTCTTCACTTGTAAGAGGGTAATCTTCTGTTCTCAAGATGTCATTTTATTTGCTCGAACATCGCACTGAAGCGGAAGATGATGATTTCCCAGCAACATATTCGCTCCAGAAAGAATTTCAGAACAGAGATGACCTACACTACCCGTTGTGTTCACCGCTGGCGTATCATGGCTACGCAAATGGCCTCATTAGAAATGACATCCTCTGCCAGCAAAGCGAATAGAATGTTGTAAAAAAAAGACAAGCCGTAGGTAGATATGATACGGGGAATTGATTCACATTTGAACTCATATCCCTAATTTGCTCCTATGTATTAGTGAAGAGCGTGACACAAAAGGTACGTAGGTACTAGCGTATTAATATATAGACTAGCTGGACCCGTGAAAATATTCACGGTTTAGTAACTTTATTTTGAGGGTTTGAAAATTTCTTGATGCCGGTATGCTTGTTATTGGATCTTAATGTAGTTAGT
>LQNS02278091.1:18677676-18704595 GCA_001587735.2 Parhyale hawaiensis | reverse complement strand
AGGTAATACAAAATAGTAATGATATGGTATTACTCATCAAACTCATAGGATAGGTATTTACCTTTTACTCTAATATCTTCTATGTGGGGACGTTGTATGTAAACATGCTGTAGGTATCATAAAAAATCAGTCATGATCCCTAGTTGATCAGCTATAATACTTCCCGCTGGAGTATGCTGTTACAAGTCTGCCAAACTGCATGAAACATTCTACTTTTTTAGCAAAAAAAAAAAGCATTTGGTTTGCACTTTGTAGTGACCTAAGTGAATGTGGGATGTAAGGCTGCAGTTTTTCAGTCATTGTTTGTCTGGTTGTCCTGTGAGTTCAATTCCCTAAGTGCTGTAAGAAAGGCATCGTGGGTGCCTTGAAGTAAATAGAAAGTGCTGGTGGGGAAGGAGTGCTGAAGAATAGCTATTTCTAATTTACATGATTATTCATTTTCTACCATCTGCCCAAACTGCACCGCTTGTAATATGTAACTCTTAAATCAATTGTTTGCCCTATCAGATACAGACTATGCTGAGCTGCCGCCACTGAAGGAGTGCCTCCCTATTGACTTCATGGCGAATGCTAGCTTCAGTTGCCCGACAGAACAGGACCGACAGATGCCTCTGCTCGAGACGGTTTTCCAGGCCTTCCCTCACATGCCTATCAACATTGATATCAAAGTGCCTAATGAGTTGCTCATTGTCAAGGTAAGAAGAATGATGATGCGGTTGTGAATCTGATGTAGGTTTGATCTAACCAGAGGAAATTTTTAAACTTGTGTGGATTAGCTTTGAAAGGCAGTACAGCTTATTAGCTACCTACTGCATGCAAAATTGCTTCCAGTGTTGGGTTGCTATAGGTTCTCCTCTGTTATGGTGTAGGGCAATATTATTGCCGTGGTACCAATGCGACTGTAGCCACAGTTAGGCCGTCAGTACGGCTGTCTTGCATGCCCACTGAACGTTCTTAAGTTTTCTTGCTTCTGCGGACGATCTCTATCTGAATTTCTGCATTTTGATCTGGCGGAAGAACACCCTCGTGTGTTAATTCCACATTCTCGACGCTTTTTTTCCTCGTCTTTTTTTTTTTTTTTTTTGAAGTACCATGTTCTATTTAAGGATACAAAAGCTGATAAACATATAATCTTTTGTGAAGCTGGTGTATTCGTAACTTTCTTCATACATTGATAGATTTGTGATGATCATTTCTCCCTGTATGAGATTAAGATCAGGGTTGGAAAAAACCCAGAGTTAAAAAAAAAACAGTGGGTAATGGGTTTTATTGGGCGTTTTTGCGTTTTATGAGGGAAACGTCTCCAGTGATAAAAATAATGCTTTTCACTGTTCTCCACCGATTCAACTGTTTTAAAAGAGCTCAATCCTCCAACAACTCATTGATAGCTAATCAAATAATGGTAACAATTTAGGCTATGTTGTAAAATATTAGTAGGCTTTGTGTTGCAACGAATTTTTCTCAGTGGCGAGCGAAGACAGTACACTTCTGGAGGATCAAATAAACCCAAGCCTCTTCAGTTCCATGGCCTAGCGTGATGTTGACTTATTAGTGCGCTCGTTGTGCCAAAATGAGGAGTGCTGCTGCTGGGCTCCCGAGGTACCAGGTGGGCGGTACCTTAAAGAAAAGACAGAACACGGAAACCTGTCTACAATGAGGGTTTCGCCTCGAAACGGTTTGAACGACCATTTTGACGCCCTCAGAGTTGGGCGCTGTTGCGGGTCTGGTGCTACCAACAGAGGTGTTCTGTCTTCGCTCGCCACTGAGAAAAATTCGTCGCAAAACTCTATCCATGCTGTTTTTATTTTCAACTGGTCCTAAACTTATGATAAAGAATGTATCGTATGTGCAAACGCACTTAGGTTTTTAATAGCATTTTGATCGTTTGCTGTGTGTCATTCATGTCTCGCTTCATATCATTTAGCTACATGAGATACTAATGACCCCTGCCATTAAGAAATGACAGAAAATAATTGCGTGAAGGAAATGACGTTTTCATCCCTGATGTATCTCCTCTTCAAAGGGCTTCTCACCCGCAAGACTTGAAAATTGATTGTTGAGTGGCCCCTTCCATGGCACTTTGTATCATCTGTGACTTACACTATAAATTACCACAAAACGTGATTTTGAGGTTCGCATTCTATCTTATCGCCATGCAGCTTGCCACAGCTTGCCAATTAATGGACATGCATGAATAACTCGGCACGTGGGCCGTATGCTCAGACGCCTTATAAAGTTACTAGTTGTAGCATTTCTTTTAGCTAAACCTCTGCAAGCTTGCAGAGACAACTGTATTTCATTATTGCCTTACTGGAGGTTTATTTACTCTAAATGCCCTACTGTTGTGCAGGTCAGTGAGCTGGTGAAGCGCTACAAGCGCGAACATCTTACTGTGTGGGGGAACTTCAGTGATTCCATCACACAGCGCTGCTACAAAGAGGTCAGCAATATTAAAAAATATTCAGTATTTTCAGTCCGTGGAAAGCTTGTTCTTTTACTAGAAATGCTATTTTCACCCTCACTAATGTATAGGTATAATCTTCGTTGCTTTGCTGGACACTAGCCTAGTGTATATTGTTGTGTGTTGTAACGCGCTTTTATAGATAGTCAGATATAGCGACACTCTACGGTCAGACATGTCGACCATTTGCTACACTCCAAGAATGGAAGCTAATCCAATGAGGGTTGGGAAGGTCCGACTCCCACTGCTGCAACAATCCAGTGTGTGACTGATTTTGTTGTAATTTTATTCTGACTCCGAAGATCAGCGGGTGTCTCAGATTTCTGGCTCCAACCAATCGTGAGACCTGCAGGTATGAAATTCTGACTTGTGGGACCCGCTTGTTTGTAATACCAACTCTTACTCCCAAAAATAATTGTACGACTCCAATTCATGGGACAAAAAGCGGGTGTCGAATTCCGACGCCGAAAATTTTCAAAGCAAACTCAGACATTGGAACCCCGACTTCCCACTCACTAGTAACTTTCGCACATGCTGATGTACCAGGTTGGCACCTCAGAACGGTCATTTTTCTCGGATCATCTAGTAATTGTCTTCAGAGTCGAAGTACCGGTATACCCTAACTCCATTATAGGGTTTTTGCTAGCAAATTTGTACATATTCTTCCATATTGATATGGGCTAGTGAGGCTAGCGAAAAAGTTCACCAAACTCATAGTTTTTGTTGGGTTGGGCTTGAGCGCAGCCCTCTTTGACTACATGGTGGAAACAGGTTGAGGCATTTCATTTCTACACCCGAGCGCTGCTGGCCCCAGTCCACATTAACACTTCGAATGGGGCCGCGCCCCAGTCAGACCACAAGCCCTGGAGTGGCCAAATACCGTAGGTGAGGGTGTGAGTCAAGTACAGTGGGTTACATTGCACCACTCCTTGCTACATTTCAGAGAATTTTGGTAGCACTTCTGTTCTGGCGGTCAGTGCAGCAAGTTAGGTACCGTTGCAGGTCATATTCTGTAGAAAAGTGACAGTTACAAACAGCAAGTGCGTTTGCTCCAAGTTTCGGGAGGTGAGGCTTGCAAACATAAATTACAAGCCCACTTAGTTCCCGTGGCAGAATTGTACTGACTAAATACCAGGTAAAGGTTAGTCAACTTTGACTGCACTCTCCATTGGGAAACCCACAGCCACTGGCTCGTGCGACAGATATTGGCTAACTGGCCCCAGTGGAGTAAGTACAGCTGCAGCCGATCTCGGGTCGCTAAGAGCTATGGTGCATTATCGGAAAGTTCAACGACCCCTCCCCCTACCTTAAGGTAAGTACCTCCACGGTAGCTATGAACAATATAAGCCTACTTGTAGCAATTTTAGATCTTGGGTAGGTACATACGTTTTGTTGCTGGTGATAAGGATAAACTTCCTCCCTCCAGTCCACCGAAAAAATTAATTACCTATATAAAAATGTAAATAAACAATATTCAATATTTACAAGTATTTCCTTTCAATTGTATAACTTAATACACATCAGTCCTTCACCGTAGCCAATAGCTAGACGTTTCGGACGTCTGTCTTTCGTGCCCGCTTTTCCTCCTTCCATTTTCATGCTCCTACTGCTCATGCTTTATTCCGATCTTCATTTTCTTTCCTGACTTGCAGTTCCCATGCGCGTTGGTCCTGTGTGGGAACACCTTCGTGCATATGCTCCCCATATTTCTATCGTCATACTACAGTACGTTATCTTTGATTATGCAAATAGAATTTTTTTACTTCATTTTTCAATATGAGTGTCTAAGTTTGAAATGTCAGTATTAACTAGATGTATGGCTATGTTACCAACATGGTATTCGTTAAAAGCAGGGTTAACTGGGTGGCTATTACTCGGGCAGTAAGAAAGTTACCTTGGCATCAGATTATTCACAGTGATGATTCTGTCTCTGAGCTTAACGACTTGACTGTGTCCATTTTGGAGAGGTTTGTCCCTAAGAGGACTATTCATGTGAGGTCTCGGGATAAGCCGTGGTTTGACGACCCGTGACGGTTAGCTTTCGAAGCTAAACAAGCGGTTTATCGGGCATTGCGGCGTTCGCGTGACCACACGTAAAGGCACACCTATGTTGATCGTAGGGCCGAGGCTAAACGTGTGTATGAGGAGGCACAGCATCGTCTGAGGCAGCGTTCCAGTGAGTCTCTGCTGAGTATTGACCATCCACATCGTTGGTGGAGTGAGCTAAAAAGTTCAGTGTTCGAACCTTCGTTGCCGCCCCTTGTTGGTCCCGATGGGGGCATCATTATGGATTCCTTGGCAAGGGCGGAGCTTTTGTCGGCTCACTTCGACGGGAAGCAGAGATGTTATCGCATTGTCTAATGGATGCCCCCCTGAACCTCACTTGACCTCTTTGGCGTTCAGATCTGGTACAGTCAAGGTCCTTCTTGAGGGCCTAGATCCGTATGGAGGTGAGTGATCCGGCGGGTATGTTTCCTTTGTTTTATAAGCAACTGACCGACGTTCGTGCCCCAAGCTTGCAGTGATCTTCCGGCGCCTGATACGGTTAGGAAATTTTCGTCGTTGTTGGCTTACTGGGAATATTACACTTATTCTCAAGGGTCAGGTGTCGCCCTATGTTTCCAACTATTGACCCATCACACTGACGCCCATTTTGTCGGAGGTGTTCAAGAAGTTGATCGCTGGTAAGCTTGGTCGTTTCGCTGAGGTTACGGGGTTGCTGCCTACTGGTCAGCTTGCGTACCGAATTGGCTTGGGTTTTTGTGATTCTCTGTTGTCGGTTTCACACCATTTACAGTCTGCGTTGGATTGTAGGTCGGAGGCACTTCTTGTCAAGTTGGACGTTAGCGCGGCGTTTGACAGGGTTAACCACGGTGGTCTATTATACAAGCTGGAGTCCTTTGGTGTGGGTGGTGTCGTTCTGTCAATCGTTCGCGATTTTGTTTTTGAGCGAACGCAGAGTGTCTGTTGACGGCGTCTTGAGCGCCTCAGTCGCGGTGGTGTCTGGCGTCCCTCAGGGCAGTGTGCTTGGCCCGCTGTTGTTCATTCTCTATACTAGTGACATGTTCTCTTCGCTTGAAAACACGATGATCAACTCTGCCGACGATTCCACTTTGATTGCAGTGATACCTGCTCCTCGCCTGCTTGATGCTGTCGTTCAGTCTCTGAAGAGGGATTTGTCACGCTTTAGTGCATGGTGCTCGCTCTGGAGTATGAAGCTGAATGCCAGTAACGAAGTCGATGATTGTCAGTCGGTCTCGGACACTTGTACCACAGCATCCCTAACTGGAGATCGATGACACTTTGTTTCAGGAGTATAGCTTCTTGGAGATTCTAGGTGTTGACTTTGATGAGAAGCTTGCTTTTAAGCCGCATATTAGGAGGTTGGTGTAACGTGCTTCCACAAAGATTGGGCTCCTGCAAAAAATGAATTCTGTGTTAAGTGACCGTCAAGTTGTCCGCAGATGTTTTTATGCTTTTTGCTGCCTGTGTTAGAGTATTGCTCACCGGTCTGGGCTTCCGCTGTTGACACTCACTTGGACCGACTTGTTAGTTCAACCAGCAGGCTGTGCGCTGATAATGATCCGCTGAACCTGTCCCACAGGAGAAGAGTAGCCGAGCTATATATGTTTTATAAGGTGTATAACAATGAGAGGCATTGGTTGTGTTCTCTCCCTGCCCGGAAGGTTTTTGGGAGAGAGACTCGTGCTGCGTGCGGAGCGCATTCTTTCACTTTGGAGGCTGCCCGACGTCGAACTAATCAGTTTTGTCGGTGCTTCGTGCCCTGGTCGGCTAAAGTTTGGAATTTGTTGCCGGCATAGGATTTTGGTCGGATTGGCTTGGAGGCGTTCAAGTCGGCTGTCAATGTTTTTTTTTTTTGCTGGATTTCCTTAAGCAGCGTTTCGGGCTTCCCGGTGTTGCAAGATGCTTCATTTGGGTTGTATTACCTGTCCGTGGGAGTTCAAGCGTGAAGTTTTAATAATGATAATAATTATAATAATAATAATAAATAGCACTTGTACAATAAATATTTAGCCATTTGTTAAGTTTATCATACAATTCGCTTATTAACGAGTGTTTTGCTGTTACCTCAGATTCTGCAACAAGTTAATAAAAACGTCATAAAGAGGAAATGAATACAAGTGAACAGGAATATTTTTATTAAACGTCCAAGACCAAGAAATTATAACCAAAAAATTCAATAAACACTGAAATAAGTGTTCAGTAGTGGTAAACTTAACTTAAGTTTGAAGATAGCAACCTCCATTTTTCATAATTTTTATATGGCGATTATCAACAGAATTTGTCAGGTTTGATACTTCAGATGGTTGAATAGAATCTTCAGCTGGTTTTACTGCATTCCACAGGCTTACTTTGATCGAAAACTGGCGACCACCTTCAGAGACCTTCCTTTTGATCATTGCCCTGAGGTTCTCAGTGGGATTTAAATCGGGACTCTTCGCTAGCCAGGTCATAATCCCTTTTGATTTGAATCCTCCATCCGCGAGCCAGTTAGCAGTGTACCGTGCTCGGTGTGAGGGAGCTTTATCGTGCTGAAATACCAATTTGGATCTGCGTGAGATGCCTAGTCTGCTCATCAAGCCATGGAATCAAGTTGGCTTCAAAAAACTGGCAGTACCTTTCTGCATTCAGTTTAACTCCTTCTGCCACTTCAAATGGACCAATAAGGGTGTCACCTTCTATCCCGGCCCAAAACATTATACCTCCACCACTTTGTTGACGCTTAAAGCGTGTCTGTTGAGGTCGGTCATGGAGGACCCATCCAGACGCCCATCCATCTGGACCATCAAGAGTGGCTCTGCATTTGTCGGTAAATTTGACATTGGAGAAATCAGTGTTCATGTTCTCTTCAGCCCATTTGACCCAATTTTCTTCATGATTTATTGTTAGAAGTGGTCGTTTAATTGCCTTTTCACTTTCCCTAGCTTCTGCAGAATCTCACATCTTGTCTTTCTGGTTAGTATTGGGGCTCCAGCATCTTCAAATATCGTCTTACTTGGTAGAAAGTTCTTTTCTAGCCATAGAAACCTTCAAATGTCGCATATCCCGAGCAGTCAGTTTCCTCATAGAGGCTCTATCCTGAGTTTTTCGGCTGACCTTACCTTCAGTTGCATAAGCCTTAAGTGTTCGGTGATCACGCTGTAATTTCTTGGAAACTTCGAGTGTTGTCTTACCAGAAGCCAATAACGAGGTCACTTTGATCTTTTCTTCACTTTTTAGACCGCTTTTCTTGCTCATGTTGACTAGAGAGTGATGTTGCATAATCTGGCGTTACAGCAGAACCCCATGCGATAAGCAAATGTTGCCAAAACGTGGGAAATGGTTACGTTTCATTTTTCTATAAATGTTTCTATAGTTACAACGTACCTGTGCACTAACTTACTATTAACATTTTAAATGTTTGACACTTATCTTGAAAAATAAGTAAAACAAATTGTATTTGCATAATCAAAGGCAACGTACTGTATAGGTATGTCTCTTGCTTCTTCCTCTTTTAGAGTTCCACTGTTGTGGAGATGGAGGCTTAAACTATTCGATATAATAATAACACATCGGTCCTGCATTGATTTTACTCTTTACCTGACTGAAAGCGGCTCCTTACCGAGATGAAGTCGTCCCACACAAATGTAGTTAACTTACTAATGTAACTATTACCGTAAAATGTCGAACTAAGACAGCAAAACTATAAATTTTCTGATTCAATTGGGAAAAATTATGCATAAATTGATATTAATTGAAAGATATGCGGCGGGCAAAAGTGTGCCACCTAGCACTACAGGAGCTCGACTGAGCACTAGGTATGTTACCCGTGCTGTCGGATGCTGCCACACTGAATATAGCGCTACACTATCTGGCCCCGCGACTCTTGCAGTGATTCAGTTGATGACCAAGTGTGAATTTTTTTTAGTAGGCAAGAGTTGTGCGTTATTTCTTTTCTCATTCATAGGTGTTTATTACCTGTATAGGAATACCTAACTTTGAGCTCATGCTGGTAAGGTGGTACGATTTGGTAAAGAATCCTTTTGTTGACAAACTACAGCCTGGCATAAAAAAGGTAGGTGAGATTCGAAAATTTTCGGTGAAAGTTCCATCCCAAGTTTACTTTGTGCTCTGAAACAAAGTTTCTTTATCCTCTACATTTATATTATTTAGCGTTTTCGTGAACGTGTCTCGATGAAATTCATCCTGCATTTTGTATTGGATTAAGGGCTGATGATGTTGCTGGTTACTCCAGCGTACTAATATTTCGTCTCCCAAAAATTATTTTCTATTGCTTAGTGGTGTGTATAGGAACATTATCTGATTTAAGAAATAGTTATATGGATTGCGGACATCTAAAAATGGTTAGAAGAAACTTCCTCCAATACTGTAGCCATAGACCGCAACAGTACTTGACTCTTAGGTGTGACGCTGGCGGCCAAACGTCGGCAACGGAAAAATGGGATTTTCCTTCCAAGATACCCGAACATTTGTCTTGCGGAGAAAGTATCTTGGATACTACGGGGACGCACTTGGGCACTTGCCTGCATGACCGTGTCTGGACATGTTCATAATAGTTCTTAGGAAAATCCTTGTTTTTCCATTTTGGCCGCCAGCGTCAGAGACCACTTTTGGACCTAAAAGTCAAGTACCTACTGTTGCGGTCTATGCTGCAGCGTATATATGCAAGCCCAGCATGGAGCGCCAATTTCTCCAACACCACTGAACACCGCACTACGCTCAGTTACGACCACACACACACCTCCAATAGAGCACGTGTGTAACGCAACACAAGTACTAATGATAAGGCGACATAGAAGTGAGAGGACTTAGCAACGAGAGAACTCACCACTCTTCTCACCCCCACAAAACAGTCCGTCTCTACCACGCTACATGAACGCTCAACGCTGTACTGGCCTATATAGCCGTCTTCCTCCCAAACCACCAGATTTAACCAAGGTAAACATATAGACACACACTGAGATTACAAACAAATGACACAAATCCATCCATAACCTAGGACCCAACCAAATCCGAGGTGAATATCCCCCGTTAATGGACCCGTCAGATGTATCACCGACCTGAGACAGGGTCCATCTAGCCGGACTGCACTGTTGTTATTGCCCTACCGTTCTGTGTTTTAAAGAAAGGTTAAACGAGACGCTACACCCCATAAGAACGCAACAAAAAATTGCAAGTGTGTTAAATCATTGGCGCTGCCCGGTGATGTCTCTTGCCGCTGCCTTCCTTAGGGAGGTGGGATCTGTTCGTGTTCGACCGCACTGACTTAGGCAATGCAACAGTGTGATTGTCAATGTTTTCATCTGTCGTTTTGTTGACACGCAGTTCTGTGCATAAGGCCACGCCAATGCATTTAGACGTACGTATGATTGCATGTGACGTGACTGTAGTGTGCACCTGCCTTCAATGCGACAAGTTTTTTTTGAACCAACCATGTATAATCATATCTCTTTACAGAACCCAAATATATGTCTACTGTTCAGCCGCTGGAGATCATTCTTGCTGGTGCTGCAGCTCTACTCGGGACTGTTGCCCTTCATGCCTCTCAAAGAAACTCATCTTGAAATCTTCATGCCTCTTCATTTATACAAGTAATATTACTGTAGTCTTAGTGTCCTTCACTTCATATATTTGCAAATTGCAAGTGATGTTTCTGTAAGACTCGTTTTGTTGTTTCTATCAGGACACATGTCAGTAATTAAGAATAAAAGTTTTCTGACCAAAATTTGATGGCATGCCTACCATAGCATTGTTCCCTGAGCAGGCATAGATTGGCCATTGGGCTAGCTTAGTTCCGTTTGCTCATCCTACGTCATGTGGAGTCGCTCGCACTCTGGGGGAGCTGCCCCATAAGTTATCATAACCCTACGCAGGCTATTGGGACGTAATTATTCCCTACCATTTTGGTTTTGCTTCTTTCCGTCGTTTTTAATGTAGGTACTGCTAATGATGTCTTGTTTTAGTCTTCTGCTTTCCCAACTTGCCGTGACCAGTGCAGAATGAAGTAAAATACTAGGCTACTCCCTTTGTTCTAAAATAGTAGTTCCACAGCCAAAAATTTCAGTTGCCCCATATTGAATACCAAGATGATTCAGTTGAAAGTTGTGGCTGTGGAACTACTATTTCAGAACGGAGGGAGTAGGTAGTATTACGAAAAATTTGGTCTCATAGAACAAACCAATTTTTGGAAGCTTTATCCAGTTTGGCAGTGTTTTTAAATTCATTACAACAATACTGCTTATTCTGAATGTTCCTAGGTAGTATACTGGTTGTAATGGTTTAAAGTTTTTTAAACTACATATCCGTGTTTGAGCATATGTATTCGTTTCTCAAACTTTTTGGTTGCTGAACTGCTATGAAGAGAAAATTACAGTTAACAGGGTATCTAGCAGTCTGGAAAACGGGGAAAAATCAATCAGGGAAAAAGAGACCTAGAATCCAAGTACCTACTCAGGGAATTTCTGCCTGTACAGTTGATGGTGTTCATTTTATGGGGTTATCTTTATGAGTGTGGCATTCCCCAGCCTGAGCCATGTGAAGTTTAATTGTTCTGCAGTGCTGGAAAGGTAGACGACTGTCTAGGTCTATTTTGCAGCAAATCCTAATATTGTGAAGGTGATTGGTCGGAGTTTCCCTGGCTTGAAAGCTCCAGTCTCATGCCTATTACGTCCTTGGGTTTTGAGCTGTTTGCAGTTAGTGAGTGCTTGGTTTGGGCGAGGGTAAATTTGCTTAATGGGGATAATCTCATTGTTACTAGTGACTCATTTTGTGCTCTCTTCCCGTTACAAAATAGGAAACCAATTAAATATACTGCATTTGTTTTTTCTATTCAAGAATTAATGGTGACTTAATGCTTTTCACTCGGTTATACTTCAATTTGTTCCTGGCCATTAGGGAAAATCTGGTAATGAGGGAGCAGATGCGGCTCCAAAAGAGCTCATTTACTAAACTGACAATTTCACCCTTACTTATTGATGACACAATTCACCTGTTGAAGAGGAAAATACGGTGCCTCTGGCAAGATAGCTGGCACGACTCTGTTTGCCAGTCTGGTAAGGGTAAATTTCTTGCAATACATAATTAAAGAAAGGCTGGGAGATTGGCCGTGGGCCTGTCATCGGATGAGATCTATTCAATGTGGCACTTCGTGTTGGCCGTGAGGAAGTTCGCTTCAACCTCTGTGACTGCGGGCCTATAGATATGATACTATCAAGCATTTTCTGTTTGATTGTCCTCTCCTTTAAAACTCTCAGGCAATTCTCTTCCGCTCCTTGTCCTCTGGGTTTTTTTTTTACGGTAGCTAACCGTCTTGGAGGTGGTCCCTTTCCCTCCTACGGTGCAGTCTCAAATTCTTGCTGCTCTAACCACATTTTTTCCTAACTTCTGGGAGATTAGCTGGTATTTTTTGTACCTTGTAGCTACAGTATGTAGATAACTAATTCATGTCTTTTGGAAAGAAAAGCCTTTTTGATCAATATTGTATATACAGGCATTATGAGTAGGTTGCTTTCCCTTTTGAATATGTGTTTTAATATGTGTGTGTGTGGGTCCCTACGTGTATGTATAGTGATATAAGTGTATGCCTCATAGCTATGACTTAAATGAAGTTAGCTAAAATTTTTGTGTCTGGAGCATTCAGAGATTGAAAGCAGTTTGAATTGCTGTGTGACTTCCATTGGTGTAGCTAGCCAGACAATCATCGGATCTGATCATACAATGCAATCGGTGATCTAAGTTATCAAACTACCAAAGTTGACCTTCGGTATTGCTGTTTGCAGGCCACTGAAATTTTTCTGGTATCATATTGATGATAATAATTGTCATTTTGATGATATCTGATGGGTGGCTGGTATAAGAGTATAATTATGTAAATGAATGTGTCTAACTACTTACCCCTCAGGGGGCATGGAATGGGCCATAGGGTTAGGATAGCTAGGTTCTTCCATCCTATGTTACGGGGAGCGGCGAACACGAGGGGCTCCTGTAGGTTAACTTAGCCATTAGTTAGGACTTTGGGACGTCTACCTATCGTGCCCACTTTGCTTCCTTCCGTTTTCATACTCCTACTTGCTCATGCTTCATTCTGATCTTCTTCTTTCCTGACTTGCTGTTCCCATGCGCGTTGATCCTGTGTGGCAACACCTTCGTGCATGGGTTCCCCATTTCTATTGTCATGCTACACCTATGTCCCTTGTTTCTTCCTCTGTTAGATCACCATTTTTGTGGGAACGGAAGCCTAAATTATAAATTACTCAATATAATAGGTAATAGCTACTAAGTACTTACCTTAGCATATCTCAAGAACTTTTCCCTGCTTATTGGCTATGTATGTTGCCTGGAGGAGATGTGCTGTCCCTTGGCGGTATTATGTTCTGGGGTTGGGAATCTGTACTCTTATGAGAGGCAGTGGGTTGTCCCTGAGGCAGCATCTCCCTTTTCCCTTTTCTCCTTCAGAGACTCGCTGCTAGCACCTGTAATAATTGACTAAATTGTCAATATTTTATCTCACAGTTAGGCCTATGTTGTAAGCTCCAAGCTTGGCTAGGACAGGCTGGACCTCGTTAGTGCCTGTAGTGTTGCGTGCAGGGCATGTGTTGACAATACTTACTAACAGAATAGCACTAATATCAGGTGTATACTATCAGGACTCTAACCGCCTGTTTATCTTCTTGTTTTTTCTTCCCATTTTTGGCTCACTTCCCATCTTTTGAATTGTAAAGAGGTGTGGGGTGGTTGATCCTCTTCTTCCAGGTAGCTAGTTGTTTTCTGCTTATTATATTGAGTATAGCTAGTACTCTTGTAAGGCCCCTTCTGCTCACTCTAAGAACAGAGTCATTGGGGGAGTCAATTGTATTCTCAGAAGTCCTGATCACTAGAATATTGGATGGGATCCATTTCGCTGCTGCCCTATGGCGAATGTGGGTTGGGTTGTGTTTTTGTTTCTGTTCCAGGGTTTTTTTGCAGAGTTGTGTGAGGATCTAAGTTGATATTGGCTTAATAGAGTGGGATAACTAAAGACTGGAAATTCCATGTGCTAGATCTCGAAAGCCTCCTTAAAAGTTGATGAAAGAAGTAGAAGAAGAGGAGGATTGGTAATGGTTTCAGTCCCATTACACCCATACTCCATTGTAATCTCATTATTTGAGAGTGAGAGAAGAATGAACAATCTGACACTCTGGGAAATTTCTGCAAAAACTTGGAAAACTCAGGGAATTTCAGAAGTCTTGATCGCTAGACACCATGAGTTAACTTCAATTAAATAATTGAAGTTGCATTACAATTATTTGAATAATGAGCTATTGGCATTTTCATTATAGCTATGTATAGACAATGTAGAAAAAATTTGCAGGGGTTTTTTTGAAATTCCCTTCAAGGGGCATAGGATGTGCTGCCGTAGGGTTAGGTTAGTTAGGTTCGCCCATCCAATATTATGGGGAGCAGCGCCCCAGGGGATCCTGTAGGTTACCTTAGCCATTAGCTAGGCCTTCGATGCGTCTGTCTTTTGTGCCCACTTTGCTTCCTTCTGATTTCGTACTCCTACTGATCTTACTTTCATTTGTTCTTCCTCTTCTTTCCTGACTTGCTGTTCCCATGCATGTTGATCCTGTTTGGGAACACCTTCGTGCATGGGTTCCTCGTTTCTATCGACATACTATATGTCCCTTGTACCTCCCACTGTTAGATCGCCGTTGTTGTGGAAACAGAGGCTTAATTAATTTATTCCATTTAATAACTAGAGCACTCTGAGAGCGCATACCTCTACCAAGCGAGGCAACGGTAGCAAAAAATTCAAATTAGCTGTGATTTTGTATAAACTCCAAAATCTAATCATTCGTGCCTTTTGATAGTAATAACAGCTTGGGCAATTTTCACGAAGATCCGTTCATAACTTTTTGAGTTATACTGCTAACAAACGTTATGACAAACATGAGTCAAACATACAAACGAACAAACCGATCTTCACTAAAATTTAATAATTTGTCTTTTAACATTACTAACAACCCATATAATTTTCATAAAGAACCATTCATTATTTTTTGAGTTATTGTGCTAACAAGTATAAAATTCCAAACAGTGACGAACGAACGAAAAAACGGATCACTACCAAAATTTTTTCATTCACTCTTTGTTATATACCTAACAACTCATTTTAATTTCAAAAAAATCCATCCATAACTTTTTGAGTTATGGCACTGAGAAAAATGAGGCAGACAAACAAACAAACGGATGGACATATCTTCACCAAAAGTTAATCATCTGTTTCTCCTAACATACCTAACAGTCCCTGTAAAATTCGTCCAAATCGGTTCTTAACTTTCTTAGTTCTCTTGGCGACAGACAAACACGACGAAAACATAACCTCCTTGGCGGAGGTAATAATAATTTCGGCACGCTTTACTGTGGTCTACTAACAAGAACTGAGCAGTAGTGCATGCACAGTGTGACTTGTATGCAGAGACTATATCAGTACCTTCTCAAGCCACTCTCCTTCGTAAAGCCTGTATCTTCAACCAATATTTCAAATTTGTTGGATACATGCGAACATGTACTTTTAGACCTGAATAGATGCGAGGTTTTTTTATACTGATCTTATGTTTGCTCGCATTGCCTCTTTTGTGTTACTGTTGTGTTTGAAATCATATCATGCAAATACCATTTTCGTTATTTAATTCGAACCGCCCAGTCAAAAAACTCATTCTAAATTTCTAAGGAATAAAATCCAACTGTTAAAGTCAGGCGTGAGTGCAGTTTTAGTGGGTCCTTGTTAGCAACATTACAGCTTTCTTACTTTTGAGGGTTGTGCCCGACCCTCTAATCACGACCTGTAGTTTTATTACAACCCCCCTCCGGGGGCATAGGATGGGCCATAGGCCATAGGGTTAGGTTAGTTAGGTTCGCCCATCCTATGTTATGGGGAGTAGCGCCCCCAGGGGGTTTCAGTAGGTTACCTTAGCCAATAGCTAGGCCTTCGGGACTTCTGTCTTTCGTGCCCACTTTACTTCCTTCCACTTTCATACTTCTACTGATCTTACTGTTGTCTGTTCTTCCTCTTCTTTCCCGACTTGCTGTTCCCATGCGCGTTGATCCTGTGTGGGATCACCTTCGTGCATGGGTTCCCCGTTTTTCTGTCGACCTACTATATGTCCCTTCCTTTTCCTCTCTTAGAAGAGCTTAGTACTTATTTAGGGAGGCTCAAATCTTCTTATAATACCTTATACCTTTATTACAACTTCTCAGGGGCGTAGAATGGGCTCTGGGATAGGTTCGCACATCTTATGGGGAGCAGCAGCTGCATCAGGGAGACTTTGTACATTACTTCAGCCATTAGCTAGGTCTTTGGGACGTCAGTCTTCCGTACCCACTTTACTACCTTCCATTTTCACCTTTTACTGTTGGTACTTTCCTCTATTCTGCCTCTTCTTTTCCGACTTGCTGTTCCCTTGCGCATTGATTCTTTGTGGCAACACCCTCGTGCTTGGGATCCACGTTTCCTTTCGCTTACACTTTGTCTCTTCCATTCACTCTCTTTGAACAGCTAACTTGTGCTGGTAAGGGAGACGTAAACTAATCCCTATATGTTTTAGGTAATAATACTAACTTGTAACACGAGTCGTAGCAGTAAAATCGTGTAAGCTTTTCACCGTTATTGACTATATTAAATTTTCACTAAGAAAATTTAGATCGAGCATTTTCTTCGTCGGCATACTGCTTTAGATTCACTTGAAGATTAACAACTTGACTGTGGTGTTGCAGGCTGTACACAGCCCAGGTGCTGCGCTCCGACTCGGCCAATGTGAAGAGTCTGGCCGGCAGTCCCATGCACTCGAGCAACACTCATGTTGGGTGCGTCTTATGTTGCTTGTCTCCGTGTCCTCGCTTTTCTACAATCTTACAGTTCATATAGTCCCAGTGGCTCTACATTGCTCGTAATCATTTTCTTAGCGTATCGGCCGCAAACTTCTATCGAGTCCCCTTGGGGGCATAGGGTGGGCCATAGGGTTAGGTTAGTTTAGGTTTGCCCATCCTGTTATGGAGAGCAGCGCCCCCAGGGGGAACCTGTAGGTTTTCTTAGCCGTTAACTAGGCCTTCGGGGTGTTTTTCTTTTGTGCCCCCTTTGCCTCCTTTCGATTTCATACTCCTTCTCGTATTACTTTTGTCTGTTCTTTCTTTTTCTTTTCTCGACTTACTGTTCCTATGTGCGTTGATCCCGTGTGGGAACAGCGTATATGGGTTCCACGCGACTAGCAACATTATATATATATATATATATATATTTGTGTATATTAATATCCCTTCCTTTTCCTCTCTTAAAAAAGCTTAGTAACTACTTATGTAGGGTGGCTTAAACTATCTTATAAAACTGCTACTAGTTACGAGCATCTCTTCCCCCGACACACACTCTTGTGAGCCGACACCTTCTATATTGATAGTGTTTATTTGTGATGTGGAATAATTGCTTACTATGTCAGCCCGTAGCCTCAGACTGCTTCCTTTTGCCTCAACAACTCCTCAGATCTTACCGTCGTCCTCACGGGGCCAGTGCTGCTCTGTTTTGGAAATAAATACGTAGGTAGGGTAACATGTCTAGTACCCGTCCACCGTGCTAGTAGCCGTCCACTTGGCACTAAAGCTTCCTGTGTGAAAACTAGCAGTGCTTGAAAGTCGTAGATAGGCTTAAACTCTGAGCTAAGTTGTAGCCTACAGTTTGAGCTTATGTACGGCTTTCTAGCACTGCTAGTTTTCAGTTTTCACACAGGAAATTTTTGTGCCAAGTGGACGGCTACTAGCATGGTGGACGGGTACTAGACATGTTACCCTACTGTAGTCTAATTACTTCGGGACATGTTTTTTCACCATGTGCGTCTTTTTTGTAGCTGCAGTGTAAACTGCTGTTGTTGCCGCCTTCGTTTTTCTACTTCCATATTGCGTAGTTATTCGTTTTGCTAGACTTACTACGCCGCATTTCTTTCTTCTCGTTAGATTGCACTAAATTTTTTGGAAAGGAAGGTTTGAATTCGAAGTATGATAACAGTTTTCGTTTGATCCTTGCCTGGGGATGGAGCGTTCCACTTACCACGTCAGACTCTAGGGTTTGGTTAAGAAAATGGCTCGTATTATGTTGGCGACTCATGAATCATGTTTATGTTACTGTAGCCCAAATGTGCCTGTAAAAATACTTTGCCGAAAGCTAAACCGTATAGTGTCTCCTATCTCATCTTTCTCGTTGTGATGTTTTTCCTGGGTAGTGTGTGGTTTTGCTATCCCTTAATTTTATGCTGTTTATGAAAGTAAATTCTCCTGTAGGAAAAGCACTGGCAGCTCCACTGCCAGCCCCACACGGGGCTCCTTCGTGCTGCCCCGCACCGACTCCCCGTCATCCCCTGCAGCAGCCGCCACTGTCATCAAAGACACCTGGTACCTGAGAACGGCCGCGTCCATAGCCCACATGCTCATCATCAGACCTGCCCTCTTCTCGCACCTCGCCAAGAGAGGCATACAGGTTAGTTCGTCGCCCCACCAGCTGTAGCTGCTTCTATCTCATCGTCTAAAAGTTTCTTTTGGCTGCTGAGTAATATGATTGCAGTGAGCCATGGTCCTCTTGGTGAGACTCCTCTAGAAAATTCACGCATGGCCTCTGGGTAATGATGTACTGTGAAGTAGTTCTTTGTATACGTTGTCAAGACATCGGCGTGTGGCTTCCAAGTAATTGTTTAATTAAAATGAACTGTTTTTCCCGTTTGCGTTCTACCAATGCTCTAATTGCTTTAAACAATCACCACAAATTTAAACATTTTGCACCCGTTTAATCTAAACCTGTATAACAGTTAACCATTTTGCAAAACTACTTAAATAGTTACGGCATGCAAAACGTTTCAACTGTTGAGTTAAACGTTTTGAATAACTGGTTGACTCTGAAAGGCATGTGAATTAAATTTTAAGTCGTACATGCATGTTAGGCCTGCAGCTTATAATGGTCAGGAGTCCTGAATTTCAAACCGAACAGCTTAAACGTTTTGCTTAACTGTTTAAGTAGTGTTGCAAAATGGTTAACTGTTATACAGGTTTAGATTAAACGGGTGCAAATGTTTAAATTTGTGGTGATTGTTTAAAGCAATTCGAGCATTGGTAAAACGCAAACGGAAAACCAGTACCAGAGTGCTATGTGGTATTACATAGCTGAAATGCCTGTGTGGCTTATGAAACAGACATGTTATATATATATATTTTTGGTATGAGCGACAGAAAACGTCTCTACCTTCTGATAATCATACTTATGCTGTGTTCTAACTGAGTGACGCAGAATGCGCCTAATACATATCTTTTTACTGCAATTGACACTAAGGTCACTTTTGGCTTCAGAAGATGGTACGTGTGAAGCTATGCATCGTCTTCTTAGTATGAGTGGCAATGTTAACATATCTTTTGTAAAGTGATAGGCACTAAATACATCGATGTATTTGAATACTAAATACACCGTCAAAATGAATTTAAATACTAAATACATTTTTGAAAAGTATTAAAATACTAAATACTAATTACTTGAAATGTATTTAAATATTTCGGTAAATACATTGTACAGTTATTTTTTGTTGTCAGTCTTCATGACACTAAGTAATAATAGAGCATTATTGGGCATCATTCCTGCAGTCAGTAGATATAAACTAACACTTAATGAGTCATTCACTTTCACTGCGTTGGCTTTGACACTTTGAACAAAGTTTTAGGCGTTACCGTCGAACTGATAACTCAGGCGAAAGTGGAAAGCTCAATCCTGCTATGTAAAATAGAATTTACATCGTATCAAGCGTAAGCAGCCTGCTGCTAACACCCGAATACCGATTCAATGGGCTGAAACAAATGCTCATCTTTGGCATTCGGAACAAGTCAACACTCAACAACCACCTCTTCAAATGGCGTGACCAATTACGAGGGTTAACTCTTTCGTAGGGCCCTCAGGGGCATATTATGGCGAGCCCTTTCTCTGCCATCATATCATGTTTGGGCATCACGCACCCAAGGGTCCTGAGTGCCTTCTCCGCAGGGGATGTAGCATCTGGCCGCAGTTCCTGCTGAGAAGGTTAGTTTTGTAGAGTTAGGTAGGTTCTTTATATTTCCCCTTTTGTTCCGCGAGGTGGGCCGCCGAATGGTGGTAAGCGACCCATCCCATGGGACTCTTATCTGCTCCCGTGTGGGGGGCCACGGAAGGGACCCCCCGCACGAGCGTTCGCTTTCTTCTGTCTTCTTCTTGTTTCGTTTTTCGTCTCCTTCTCTTCGCTGCACGACTGAGCGATTTCGTTCGACCGAGCCATGTGGAGTTGGAAATGCTCGCGCCTTGTTTCCTTCCAGACATGGTGCACCTGGCCAAGATTGTTCTAGTAGAACTCATTTGAGTTCGACTCAACTTCTAAACTAAATCATACAAAATTGGATCGATGTTATATAGTCTTCGTTTCTAATACGGCGGGAAAACCCACAATATAATACTGTAATAATAATAATATAATAACTCTTCGGTAGGAATAGAATAAGAGAAAGAATGCTAGGAGGGAAATACCACAATATGAGAAGGAGAGGTTTAATTATTTGCCATGAAGCACTGAGCCTGAAGAAACCCCTCGGCATACTCGTGTAGCATAATAAAAAGCCCTGCAGTAATTCAGACACTAGTTGAAAAATCATTCTACTTCTTTCTTGCATTGGGTGCATTGAAGAATAGTAAACATGTCATCGAATAGCAGCAGAATTACCCCATAGATTTATTTCTTTGCACAAAGTAAGCATAATAACTGTTTTTCCCGTTTGCGTTTTACCAATGCTCTTATTGCTTTAAATAATTGCCACCAATTCATACATTTTGCACCCGTTTAAACCAGACCTGTATAGCAGTTAACCGTTTTGCTAGACTACTTTACCAGTTAAGCAAAACGTTTAGGCTGTTTGGTCTGAAATTCAGTTTAGGCTGTTTGGTCTGAAATTCAGGACTTAACTTTACTTTATATGCCTCTCGGACTTGAACGTTTTTCATACCGTAACTGCAAGGCCCCGAGCACACTGGCCACTCTTTACAACCACAAGTGGTGGGGATGGTTTCCCCATAGGTTCCCATTGTTTCAAGCTTTGCCGATCACACTTGCATCTGTGGCTCGGGACTGTAGCGAGCTGTCGCTCGTCCCCGCCACAGACACCGCGTTTTGTGGCCGGCAGCGCGCACACTTGCGACTTGTGGCAACCGCAAGTCGCCGCTACTCAGTCATGTAGGAAACTTCGAACAGCTCCCGCTGTTCTAATAAGGTACGTTAAACCACAATATTTGTATTTAGCATTCCTTTATCTGTGTGAAAAGTCAATATTTATTCATTGTAAAGTCACCTTGTATATGTTAATTGATGTTTTAACTATATTGAATGCGCGTGGCGAGCGTAAACCTTCGCATTACACCTTGTATTTGTAAAAAAATGCCCACGGAACATTTTCATTATGCACAAAACCGTAAGTAAATGATGAGAAATTATTTACTGTTGCTGCATAGGTGTAAAAACATATATTATTTATTATATCTACAGTGACGAACACATGTGGCCGGGTGTTCAAAACACAGCCACATGTGGCCGCCACGTCTCGCCGCCACTTGTTGCTCTACAAAGTGGCTAGTGTACTAGGGCCCGCTACTTGTGGCGCCACAGAGTGCCTAGTGTGCTCGGGGCCTCAAAGTAGTCTTGCAAAATGGTTAAATGTTACACAGGTTTCGTTTAAACGGGTGCAAAATATTTAGTTTTGTGGTGGTTGTTTAAAGCAATTAGAGTATTGGTAAAACGCAAACAGGGAAAACAGTACGTACAATTAAACAGAACTAAATTCTACAGCAGTTCCCGTAAGAGCATTGCAAATAAATATGCACACAGAATGTTAGATTCAACAACTGGTACTATTTTACTGGAGCTAAAGCGTGCTCCTTTCGCTCCTGAAAATCACCAGTTATCGATATGAAACGAGTTGAAAGTACAGCAAGCGTCACCATTATATAATCTCGTATTCATTGTCATTGAGTAGTACGTCATATGTCTGGAAATGCATAGCTGACTTCATTTTCCCACTCCGCTTGTTGCGACAACGATACACTCAATCACTCATAGGAACTCATGACTAAGCTCGTCTCCATGCCCTACGCCATCAATAACACAAGTGAAAATGCATAATACTGTTATAATTTTGCCCTAACGATAGCTACTGATTCCAACCAGACGGGCGGTTTTCATTGCATACTCTGAGATCAAGTACTAAGAGGTGACTAAAGTTGGCTAGAAAGGCCTCATGCTACTGATTATTGCTATTACTTCGAAACAGATATCAATTGTATACGCCCCCTCCAAGTCTGCCGCGTCAACGTTCGCGGAGGGGGTGGCAACGAGGCCACGGTTTCCCGCTTCCTTCCTTGGTTCATTTTGCTACTCCCCAGTTTTGCTTATTTACTGTGTTTTACCTCTCTTCTTCTTCTCCTATTTACTGGGTCGACAGCACTTTCCTTCTTTAAAAAAAAACGTAGCTATTATTTCTCTGTGGCCACGGCAGAGAGCAGACGACTGCCGCCCACGACCACCGACTCCCTAACCAGTATGCTCTGCGGACCTGGGGTTGGTACTAGTAACATGGGCGGGCCCCGATCCTCGGGGCTGTTCCCTCCCCCGGCCATTGACACGCCGCCCCCTGGGGTGGGGTTACCTGGCCCTAGGGTTGGTGGTGCCCTAGAGGCCAGGCACAGCCCCCGCCTTGCATGTTTAAAGTGTACTATAGGGCGGAGGGTACCGGGTGACATGGCCAAAAAAAAAAAAAAATGGAGAAGTTACTTGAAGAAAAACTGGGGCCGACAGCCCAACGGCTGTTGACCCCCAGTATGTGCCTGACGTTGGGGAGATGAGGGAGTCAGCCGTGGCCCCGAGTAATTCGGAGCCAGGGCTGACCAATATGAAGGCGATTAAGGTTGCCAGAAAGCCTCTGATCCCCGCGTCGCCCGATGGAACTCGGCCAGCCATCAACCCCCAGAGCTACTGCAGCCCGCCGAGCACAAGAGCCACGACTGTCTCCTCGGCACCACCTATACCTCCCTTGACCACACTTTCGACTTCACAAACCCACAGCGAGCCTGTTAAAGCAGCTACGCTTGAACCATACGACGTACCCGGAAATTCTCGACGCCCCCGTCCAAGACCCCCAACCACTCTCATTTAAAGACCTAATGAAACTTGATAAAGAAAATAAAGTTCCAACCTATCCGACATTCTTTGTAATAAACTTTCCAGGGTCCCACCTGTCGCAGGATGTGGACATTATTTCAGTACAGCAGGACCTACGTAACAATATAGGTAAACTCAAATCAGGAAAACGTATCTCTAAAAATGAACTCCTAATAGAAACCAACCGAGAAGACCAAGGTCGCCGCTTGCTCAACACCACACGTTTGGGCAATTGTCTCGCAACAGCGTCCCAGCACCGCTCTCTCAATACCGTTAAGGGCACGGTTGTGTCCAGGACAATGACCAACACACCAGAAGACAAACTCCTCGACCAATTAAAGGGACAAGGAGTCATAAGTGTAGAGAGAGTAAAAATAAGAAGAAACGGCGAAATCATCCCGACGAATCGCTTCACCCTCACATTCAACAGATCAGTACTCCCCTCTGTCATCACATTGACGAAGTGGCACGCTGAGATTGTTGAACCGTACCTACCCAACCCTATCCGCTGCACCCGATGGCGAAGGCTTGGGCACACAAAAACCAAATGCCGGCTTTCAACGGATACCATAATCTGTGTCTGTTGCGGAGGTAGGGATCACTGGGGGGACACATGCTCGCATGACCCCTCCTGTGTAAACTGCCAACAACGGCACCCTGCCTCTCGCTCTTCCTGCCCTCAGTATATCTTCCGCGAGGAAGTTTTAGCCACTATGATAAAATCCCGTACGACTTACTCCCTAGCAAAAGAAATAGTTCTGGACAGATACAAGGAGGAAGGAAAGTCCTACGCTGTTGCCACAGCCAGACCCTCCCAAAAAGAGCGGTCAACTCCAAAACCTTCTCAAACAACCAACAACCCTACTGGAGACGCATCTGGACCGGACCCTCCACTACCTCATACGTAGCACCACCCGTTTCCCAATCTCTTAGCGAGAGACCTCTGGCCAATGATATCACACTGTCAACCATGACAAATTTGATATCTGAAGAACTCCCCGGCCCCCTCCGGGCCTGGAGGACCGACACCCGTCATCTACGCCCCCAAAAGTACCCCAGGGCTCAAATGCCCTTAAGCCCCTTGAGCCACCTCCAACAAAAGGTGCTGCTATTCCCCGCCCTAACCCCGCAAACCGGAACGACACAAAAGTCCTTCTGTCCTACTCCTTCAAACCTATCCAAGACCCGCAACAGCATCCCCCAAAAACTCCTCAAACCCCCCAAAAACCAAATAACCCATCCAAAAACCCTACCAACACTAAAACGGATAAAACTGACGTTACTTCGGATAAAGAGAAGCCTTCAACAGGTACTTACAGCCGGCGACCCTGATATGACAACAAAACATGCGGGACCGCTACAGCAGGGCAATGGCCCTTAAACGACCGGAACTCACCGGACCCCCGACAAGCCCCAACCTGACTCTGAACACCACATGGAGACAGAGTCTGAAACAAAGCTAAAGCGTACAAGGGACTCATCACCGCAACCAACAGACCCGAAACCCAAGAGGAGTCAAACTCCGGGGCCCCAGCCCCCTCACATACCTCCCAACCGGTCGCGATCCTCTGGCCGTACTAAAAGTAAAGCCAGAACACCAACACCTACTCCAAAGGAGCCACCTAATACCCAACACATACCGGTGGTCCAATCCACGAAGAACTACGATCCTCAATAACTCCCCTCTCAGCAAACTGAAATCAGTCTGGCATATGAAATAACGACCACAGTAAATATACTGAAACCATGGCCTGCTTCATACAATGGAACCTACAATCTTACGAAAGTAAATTCAACAACTTGAAGACCATATGAAATAAAGAAAACTGAATCTGCATTTGTCTACAGGAAACCCTGAAGACTGACTCAAACTGTATTGCTCCATCACAATACAAAGTAATTCACTCCAAACGTGTTCACCCTGATGGACACGAACGTGGAGCTACAATACTCGTACGTTCTTTTTACAGATACGAACCCATTGCGCTTCGTACCTACCTGCAAGCTGTCGCTGCCAAAATATATCTCCATCCCAAGCCTTATACCGTTTGCTCAATATATGTCTCCCACCTAGACACCTCTCTTGCAGAATTTGAATCCTTTATGCAGCAACTCCCGTCCCCGTTTCTACTTCTGGGCGAAACGAATGCCCATCACCCCATTTGGGGGGCACCTGACGCCAATACTCGTGGTAATATAATTGTTGATCTTCTAATGAGATATAATATATCTCTCCTCAATGATGACCCTACACTCACTACCAGCAACAGACTGGTACATATTCTACGATTGACCTGTCAATCTACTCTTCAGACTGCTTATCGAACCTCGAGTTTGAGGTCCTAGACCATCGATATGACAGTGACCATTACCCCATCCGCCTAACTTGCCGTGCAACTACACTTACTCAAAATCACCCAAAACTCAACGTCAGACGCGCTGACTGGGGGGGGGCATTTAGGTCCCTAACCCAAAATTTTGAACAGCCTCCAGAGAGTGCAACTAACGAAAATCAAGACCATCATTCTCGATGCGGCAAGGGCATCAATGCCAATGACCACAGGTAAGCCCCGAAGACCTCCGGTCCCCTGGTGGAACTCTGACTGCAAGGCGGCACTGCGAGAACGCTGGAGGGCTGAACGGGCTTTGCGGAGAGATCACTCCAACACTAACAAAATAGCCTATAACTGTGCCCGAGCACGTTGTCAGCGCGTATTTTCCCTGATCAAAAAGGAATCGTGGCAAAACTACACGTCCCCCATCAACGCCCGTACTCCCCTCTCCACCATATGGAAGAGAGTGGCCAGAGTATCAGGAAAATTCACACCAACACCACACTGCCTACTCTTCAAGTTAACGGTCAGATATTGACTGACCCCGCTACTGTTGCCGATGTCTTGGAAGAATCCTTTGCCGCTGACTCTAGTGACAATCGTAGAACCCGCACTTTTATGAGATTCAAAAACGCACAATAAAAACTGCCCTTGAACTTCAATACAAAGAGCCATCTCCCTTACAATGATCCGATCACAAAAACTGAACTAATATCCGCTTTGAAACAAAGCGCTGAAAAATCTCCGGGATGTGACGAAAACACATACTCCGTGCTCCGCTCCGCCGGCGACCCAGTAACTGACCTGTTACTCCGCCTTTACAACCAAATATTCCTGGAGGGCACTTTCCCGCAGGAATGGACAAAATCCATCATCATCCCAATATTAAAGCCAGGCAAAGACCCATTAGAAGCAACTAGCTATCGGCCAATATCCATGACAAGCAGCTTGTGTAAACTTCTTGAGAAGATACTTAACATTCGTCTCATGTGGTTCCTCGAGCAAGGGAACGTTCTGTCTAAAGTACAGTCAGGTTTCCGTCGCAACAGGAGTACCACTGACAATCTGGTGCAATTGGAGACAGCAATCAGGTCTGCCATGGCTTCCTAGCTACACACCATCATAGTCTTCTTTGATATATCCAAAGCACACGATACCGCTTGAAGAGACGGTATCTTACGAAGCCTGCACAGCTACAGGCTGAGAGGACATCTGGCCACCTTTCTTTGTAATTTCCTGAGGAACCGCGAAATCCAAGTTCGATTTGGCAGCAGCCACTCTCGATCGATTACGGTAACGAACGGTATCCCCCCAGGGTAGTGTCTTATCATGTACCCTCTTTGCTATCGCAATTAACCACATAACCGACGAACTACCTAATGAGGTCCTCGCCTCCCTATATGTAGATGATTTCGCCATTCTCTACTCCAGTCCCTCCCGGGGTTCGGTGGAGAGAATTCTGATGCAGGCTATCTCTCCCGTCTTGCGGTGGAGCAACAAATCGGGATTGGTATTGAACCCCGACAAAACACGATCACTACATGTTTGTAGACGATGATCGTGCAAGAAGGAGGCGCCAAACTTAATGTTAGGAGACCATCCCATACAATGTGTGGCAACATACAAATATCTGGGCCTTATCTGGACAAATCCCTCGCTTGGCTACCCCACATAATTGACTTGAAACGGCGATGCATGAAAACCTTGGACCTTCTCAAATGCTTGACGTCCAGAGCTTAGGGAGCAGACAGAGTCGCCCTACTGCGACTATATATAATGTTGGTAAAACCAAAACTGGACTACGGAGCAGAGGCCTACACCTCTGCTGCCCCATCAACGATCAACCGCCTCGAACCCATACAAAATGCAG
>LQNS02278091.1:18657058-18672515 GCA_001587735.2 Parhyale hawaiensis | reverse complement strand
ATACCGCGGAAAACCACCCCGCAGAAGCCGCGATAACCGCCGTGATTGTATGTTCAGTCACTGTTTTAATATTTTGTTTTTCGATTAAGTCATTCTTCAGGCATCTTGAGAAGCGTGTATTCTACAGAAAAAAAAATTCTGTAAGTCAATAACTTCGCGAATAGGTTTTGATGAGCAGAAGCCGAAGCCAGTGCACTCACTCACCGAGGCCATCCGTGAACTGTGGCGCTGGGCGCAAGTTGAAAGTGTGCAACTGGTAACTTCGTTATTCGGGCCCGACAAGGCGGTAACCGTTGCGTTACAAGTTCGTCTGATCGAAGATTGAACGATAATCATTCGATCTTCGATAACACGAAGCTATAGCGTTGCAGCGTTTTGGTTCGTTCAACGCTCCATTTTGAAAAACATTGCTATAAGGTCTAAAAAATGGCCACTTTAATGGCCACATTTGTAAAATGGCCAAGTGAATTTTCTCATGGCCACGGCGTTTAAAAAATGGCCAATTTTATGCAAATTGGTCATGAAATGGCCAATCTGGCAACCCTGGGATGGAACACGCACAAAGGTATGATTTCCTCTTGCACGGTGACGCCCAATCTCACGTACGCAGCTCACCAACTGCAATCCACGAGCTCGGGCGGCGCCGCGCTCTCATAACGAAAATCTCTTGTTCGTTCGAACTTGTCTGTACGACGGTTCTTTGACTGTCTGGTAACTTGGTATGCTGGGATTTATTGACAAAACGATAGTTACTGAGTCGTAAGGCTTGTTTGCAGGCTTGTAGAAAGGCAGTGGCTCGAGCAAATTGATGGTAAAAGAAAGGCACCTTTCCATCTGCAATTCGATCACGTATCGGTAGTTTGTTACCAGTTGCGACGTGTCCATCTGCATGTAGTCTATCATTGCGTTCACCCCCTCATTTTCATACCGTACAGGTTCTTATAACCACAAGTTTGATCTCAGTGTGGTAATACAAGCTAGCATGAGGCTTGTATAGAAGAAAGACGTGCCGTATGGATACATGATTTAACAGGTTTCGAAATGTAATTGTAAATACTTTTCCAAACACATAAATGTAACTAAATGCGTATTTAGCTACAAATGTATAACAATACTGCCCCTCACTGCCTTTGTTGGTAACATTCTTATATTGTAGACTTTATGTTTTTTTGGTTAACTGGACGCCAAGTTTGCTTACATATTCCTTCCAATAAACATTCGACGTAGATTGGAGCGATTTTTCTCTTTTTTTTGGGGGGGGGGGCAAAGTGTTTAAAGTTATGTAACATTTGGTATCGAACCATGTTCTGATTCATTCAGGTTTGTCGTGTTTCTTCATTTCGCTTTAGCACTCATAGCCACATATTCTCCTCAGACATACCTTTGGGTGCTCAACACGGAAGAAGAGTTCCATCAGGCTTTCAAGAGCGGTGCGACGGGCGTCATGACAGATTACCCTACTAAGCTGAAGAATTTCCTTGCTGAGAATCCCCAGTACTGCCTCAACTACCCCGATCCAAGACCTGTACCTGAGGACTCGCAAGCAGAGCCTGCTGACGGGGCAGCTGTCGCCGGCACGTCCACTAGTGCCAGCCACTCCTCCAACAGCTGCTCGAAGGTTGGCCGCGGAGACCTTGTTTGCTCAAGCAGTCCAGAGGAGTCGCTGTACGATGACAGTGCCAGCTCCAGCTCGGAAGCAAAGTCTCTGCCTTCCCCCAGCAAAGCTTCAGTGACAGCAAGCTCAGTGAGACCGAGTACCTCCAGCAGTTTCGTTGGTGAAGTTATCATGAGAAGAATGAACAGTCCGCGTCTTGTTCCGACCTCCTCCCCAGTTCTTTTAGGTCCTCAGGCGTCCAATGAGTTGTAGGGCAAGGTCTTCATTAAAGTTAAATGGTGTCTCAAATTTCCTTGTTCACGTAACTCGTTGTTATCGTGTGTTTCTATTCTATTGCCTTCTTCCCACTCTGGTAGTGGAAGAAGCTCTACGGTGACTCTCAGGAGTGTAAACGTCGTTCAAATTTATTACTACACCGCTAAGGTTTTGGAACGTAAGTTATGACTTGAAAGGAATACTTGTTTTACCATTGTATTGGTGGTAACTTGCAATAAATTCTAGCTAGATGTGCTATATTAACTTACAGGGTGTGCTGAGATATGCGTACTTGTCATGCGTCTTGCTGACCATTGCAATACTTCTTTGCTGTGCACAATCGATGAACTTTTTATTGGCAAAACTCAAATCCTTGAATTTAGTCTTTGCCAGACGGCTCTGAGTGGAACAACTTGAATTTACATTCCTATCCTTCTTAGTTACGGATTATGAAATAAAAGCAAGGAATATTGGTATTTAAACGGATTGTGGGTCACGTTAATAACTACTTTTGCGACAAAACTGCAAATTTTGATAGCAAACACACACGAGAGATCATTAAGTGGCCTATATTAATGTAAGACATCAAGCAGTGAACCTTCTGTAACTGCAGCTTCCGAAAGTATAACTCGCGGACGTTAGCCTCCTTACAAATACTGTACGTCAGAGAGTAGGTTGGTATTGGGTGATATTCCCCTGCCTATGGTTCCCGTGTTGTTGTGAGATCAGGGTGTGTTTTGTGCTGCCTTTAAAGCGCTGTCGAACCAATGTACCTACTGACATATAAGCAGCGTTTTTTTTATTTAAACTCATTTGTGCAATTGCTTAATAGCTGTTATTTCATTATTACTCTAACCAAAGTGTCTGTAGTTTATTACAGTGTCGCTCCATTGCTCTGCAATGCTATTTTTACTACATAATAGTGATCTATGCCAGACTCCTGATTTAAACCTCAGCGTTTATCATGCTTTGAAACTGTAGCTTGATATCACGCTACATTGGATCAAACTCTTCAGAGGATTGGACTTTATGCTGTGTACGTCGAACCTTCTTGAAATTGCATTGTTATTGATGAGTAGAATTTGTACTGCGGACTCCTTCTTTCACTGTGTAGTGGCACTATAATTGGGGCATGTAATTGTGTACTGGGTGTATCGTCTTAATACCAAATATATTCTGTGGATGCAACGTGACGTCAGAGCGAGCTTATTGTAGTAATTAATGGTGAAGTGCTGTACCTCCTCACTTGAAGGCGCAATATTCTGTGCAGCTTTTATATATTTATGATCTGTGCACCGGTAATTTCACGAACGAATCGTTTCGTTGTGGCAGCAGCCTTACGCAGCCCTGGCTGATGAGAAATAGGTTTGATACGCAAGAAGAAGCCTTAGGAACCGTCTTTGCAATGAAAGGAATGAAAAACTTCTTTAAAATAGAAGAACCTGCTCTTGGAGTGAGACAAATTGAAAAACCTGCTGTGGGGTTAGAAGAATGGAAGAACCGGCTTTGGAATGGGAAAAAAGGAAATGGCTTTGGATTGGGAAAAATGGAAGTACCTTCATTGGAATGGGAGAGATGCAAAACCTTTCTGAAACGGAATAGCTAAACATTTTTCAACGTTATTTGAATCGTAGGACGAAGGGGAATAGGATGAGCAAGGTTCTTAGCATGAGTTGAGTCACGGACCCACACGGACTCGACGAAACTTGCACACCTCCTATAGACTGCTGCACTTGCGCATCCCAACACGGCACTGCATGCAAGCGTTGTACTCTAGTAAATTAAATTAAATAAACTATTGTTGTGCACAGGCACAGGCCCCCTTCCACGGACTTCGTGGCGCCCAATAGGCCACGTGTGCTACGTATGCCTTAGTTTCATTTCTGATGTAGATTGTTTGTACGAGGATTGCACTCGTTGGCAGGCATAACGTTGCCTAGATTATCTCCGCTGTACAAGTGTACATTTAGTGTCAACACCTTACTTATAATGGCAACAAACACGTCTTAGATATCCTTCACTAAAGTAATGGTGACACCAGCAGCTTGGGATATTCATAGTAACTAACAAGTTGGTGCAGTTTTCAGGTCTAGGTTGAGCGTCGCTACCATCCTCTCTATAACCTACACTGAATCTTAACTAATATTTGTAGGGACTCGTCATGTTTGTCTAAAGCCATAGGGTTGGCGTCATATTTTCTGCATTTTATTTCTTTCTGAATTTGACCATTTGTTGTACCCACCTGTAAAGTCCTCGTTTTACTTATATTCTACGTTGCCTTTCTTTCTCTTTTCGAATCGTTGTCATTCCTGTGGGAGCGAGTCGTACTAGGATTCTATTATATTAATGGTAATACTTGAGTCAGTACTTCAAGGGCAAAGCTGGTTAATTAGGCTATGTTTGGTAACAATAAACTGGCGGGAATGTAGAAACTTATGGTTGAAGCAATAATTGACATAGAAGCAAAGAAACCGCAGTCTGTTCAGTCTGAGACTAACAATAGCAGGTAACATTTTTTTTACACTAACCTGTGAGTTGGCCATCTTGAGAATCTAGATTTTTTGCAATATTTATAGTAAGGGTAGGCATAAAAATCGGCTAGCCGAAGTCTCTATTTAGCTACTAGGTGAAATAAAACTTTTGGACATACCTTTTCTAGTGGCATTTCTTTTACTTTTGCAGGTCAGTTAGTCCTTATGCAAGCGTTTCCTTCCGACTTGTGGTTACTGTGTCACACTCTCCGTGGTGACTTACTTAGCTGCAACTGCATGGCTGTTACTGCTCTCTACAGTTGGCATTTTCCCCCATGTATTAATTGCAGCCAACTAGAGCACAAGTTGATGGGTCAGAAACTACCTACTAGGTCTTTATAAATGGCAGTTGGAGAAGTAATGATCCATCCTTTTGCTGCACATTGTGATGATTATTGTGAATATATTCTTTTAATTGTTACTTAAATTTATGATTTGTTTTTGATAAGGATGCTATATGAGAACACTCAGGGCTGGCATGTTATTCCATCACCGAGTGCCTTCTCCGCAGGGGATGTAGCATCTGGCCGCAGTTCCTGCTGAGAAGGTTAATTTTGTAGAGCTAGGTAGGTCCTCTATATTTTTTTCTGTTCCGCGAGGTGGGTCACCGATCGAGGTGACCGACTTTTTCTACGGGGCTCTTGCCTCGCCCGTGTGGAGGGCCACAGAAGAACCGACCGCACGGGCGCTTCTTTCTTCTGTCTTCTTCTCTTTTCATCCTTCATCTCTTGCCACCTGAGCACAACGTTGTGGTTCCGGCTGTAAGCCGAGTAAATCAATCTTAGATCGCTATTGTCTAAGTTTCAGAAATAGCGGGATAATACCAATATAGTAATAATGTTATTCCATCACGGCCTGATTTTGGTAATTTGTATTCTCTTAAATTCTGGTACATTATTGGAAAGGACGCGGGCGACTTGTAGTTACGAAGCTTTCACGAAGTCTATCTCTCAGCAAGTTGAGGTTATTTTCCATTGAGTTCGTGCTTGCCCCGCAGTGCTCTTCTGTGGCCCATAGAAAGTCTCTGTGTGTGTATATGGATTATGTTATGCTTTATTATAGCAAGGGATAGGGTGCATCGGCTGGCGTTACACATGCGGAAATAAACGCTAATAAGATACATACATCGAATTACGACTTCTTTCGGCTGCAGTAATATCGCCTTGTCTCCTTTTTAGAACCAAGTCATTTATCTGAGACATGCCTTACATGCGTCTAGGTCAGCAATTATGGATAGTGACTTCTGAAATTTGCAAAGTCTCGATTTTTGGGGGTCTATTTATATATGCTATTGGTGTAATTGATACTGTCTCTGTCGCATGCGTTGATGCTATCATGCTACCCTGAGCTACAGCACCGTATTAATTCCTCGCTAGTAAACCTAGCCGGCATTACGTGACCGTAGAAAAAAAATTATTGGAATAGAACCCCGCTTTCTTGCACTCTCTATATTTCCCCTTCTGTTCCGCGAGGTGGGCCGCCGAATGGTGGTAAGCGACCCATTCCATGGAACTCCTGTCTGCTCCCGTGTGGGGGCACCCGGAAGGGACCCTCGCCTGAATGTTCGCTTTCTTATGTCTTCTTCTCTTTTCGTTTTTCGTCTCCTTCGCTGCACCGCACGACAGCAATTTCGTTCGGCCGCACCGTGTGGAGTTGAAGGTGCTCGCGCCTTATTTCCTGTCAGACATGGTGCACCTTGCCAAGATTGTTCTAATAGAACACATCTGAGTTCTAAACTATATCATACAAAATGGAATCACTGTTATATAGTCTTCGTTTCTAATACGGCGGGAAAACCCACAATGTAATAATAATCCTGCACTTTTTTCGTGGTACTGTTTTGGGGAATATGTTTCCCGTTTCTACTAAATTTGTGCATCAGCTCGGAGATGGTTAATAACTCTAGCGATGTTATACGGACGTGGGAAATGCGCAGCTGTGCACGGCTCAGGGGACGCTTCAGTGGCCCTGAGCACGTGCGACTTTGTAGTATTAGCTGGCAACTTGTGAGCCCCTACTTAGCTCCCTCGCTTTGGCAAATGTGTTCCAACGCTTACAAGAAAAAAAAGAATCCCCACCCAAAACCCATTATGGACAGTAGTATATTGTAATCTAGTTATCTACTCTACTTAATCTTGATTTTCTGGTTAAATTGGCAGAAGTTCACCAATAGATATGGTGGCCTGAGTATTATTGTTGCTACTTCATGTTCCAATATTTGCTTCCGTCACCAACTAGCGAACGCCACCACTGGCGTATCATCAAATCACTATCATATGGTGTTCTTGTCGAATTCAGTAGAAAACTCCGAAGGTAATAGTAATAATAATGCTACTTCATCTTTACCTTGTGGTGAAGCAGGCAAAAAGCTTCGTATATAAATAACATCCTGGGTATTCTTTTTTATAGTATAGTGTGATTTAAGTTTTTGATGTTCATTGTTGTGTATTAATACTGTTTTATGAACAAGTCCAGTGTCTTGCCTTAGTTGTGATGTTCTTTGTTTCTGCTTATGCCTATGTTAGTATGGTCTGTTGCTTGTAGCACCACCCCATCCCCATTAACGGCAATTGTCCCGCTCTTGCTTTTCCGAAGGAAAGAGGCAAGTTTACGAATGAACATGGAAGGCGAATGTTGAGTGATGACTGGCAGCGTTTCTAACTGGAGCGGCTGCTCTCAGTGAACTATTCGCCGTCAACAGTGTCCTATACAGTAGCGCAGTATCACCTGCGCAGACACTGTGCTCTGTCCTGCGCACCCCTATACTTTAGCTTGTGCTTTCCACTTACAAATAACCCCTTGAAAGCCAGGGTGGTGGTGGTGGTGGTAGCTGCATTAAGTTCGTGTCTGTATATTTCGTTCAAATTGGTAATAGAGCCTGTGGTCTGTGGTTGTGTTACACTTTAGTGCTATTAGTCATCATTATATACAGTACATTGCTAAGGACCCGAAGAGACCCCCGTTACTACTGTACTTCTATCTGTTAGCAAAGGATGTCCCGTCAAGGGAACATTCTTGTAAGACGAAAGAGACGACTTGCTCCTCTGTGCAAGTCTTCTCCTTTGTTGTATTTTCTTCTTCTCTTGTTGCGTCCATATATTAATTTGAACATTAAAACCGCCGATAGACGCATGATACACTCTGGAGACTGTATAGGTACAATAGTAATGTAACCAAAGTCCCTGAGTTACGCTCTCTCTCTCTGATGAATGCTCTCCTGCACATCTGGTCTCATGCCGCTCGCATCCGACGGACCTAGCTCCACTCCATCTAAGTGTCCGCTGAGTGTCTCCATCTCTATCTCTTCCCACTCTTGCTTCCACTGGCTTCCTCCCCCTACCCCGCTCGCCTCCTGTCGGGTATCGCTGTTTGGCTTCACAACGCTCACCTGGACGGATGACGATCGTACTGGTAATAATAACACTTTTGTTTTAGGCTAACTGTACAGGAGTGATAAATTCTGGTATCAGAGATACCTACTGGCTCATAATGTAGTCTTGAGTTTATTCGGCTCGGCCCTGAAAATAGACCAACAAACCCAGACAAAAATATAACCTCCTTCGCGTAGGTAATATTTGACCAAGACAAATGCCGGGAGCGGAGGCAATAACTAAAATTTCATTCGTATTCTCCCTTTGGCTTTGCGATGCAGGAATTGCACTCCGCTTAATGAACTGCTTCAGTATCTTCACCCTACACGTCTGTATTTTGCAGCGAGCATCTCTAGGCAACAGTGTGTCCGCGCCTCGCAAGCAGTGTCTGTTCAGGGCTTAGTGCCTGCCAGACTCTTGTCGTGAGATCTTGTGCTGTGCTGCTGGCTGTGTTTTTCTGCAAAGATTAGCATTGCTTTTGGAAAGGCCAGCCTGTCATCTCTTGATGTGAGCATCACCTTTCTTTATTGTTTTTCCTCCCTGCACATAATATTTTGGGTATCGTCGATTTGCTCGCCCGGATGATGAACACGCCGTTGCTATTGACCGGACCATAGAGCGTTTGGTAAGACTTCCAATTGAGTTATTGCGTGATAGCCACGGAGACTCAGCGAAGGCACCAGCCGTGTGGGACCTTTTGTTTTTCTTTCGATCGGTAGAATATTTATATGATACGCGGAGTATTCTTACGACGAACTGCGCGGTATACCGCAAATTGACCCGTGCGTCATTATTTTTTTCTTAATAATAATACCCAATTAGTCTTATCGGTAAGTGATTGCTATCAGAGAACTAACGCTTTGTCATGTTTCGTGTCTTTCATATTGGTTGTCATACTTTTAGCTGTTTCCGCCCCGTAATTTGCTATAACTACTGAAAGAAGACACAAGAGCTGCTGCCTGCCAGTGGTTGGGCTCGAGCAGTATGCGCTCGCACGACTGCGCCGTCTTGACCCTTACATGAGCAGGCATCGGGTGCCATAGTCAAGGTAGTAGAGACGTTATCTTACTATTCGTTACTTGTTATCTGTATTGGGTACCAAGATTCCGTATTGGTTTTTGAGTCGGTGCGTTGAAGAAGGAAAAAAAGTATTGAAGAAAATCTATTAGCTTGTGGTAATTATTTGGCCTGCGGGTCATAGGTAGACCTGATATGTTTTTTCGTCATATTCCTGCTGAGGAACTTGTGTACAGCCCTCTGTAGGAAGCGACAGCGAGATATGTATGGGTCACAGCATGGTGTGTGTCTAAGCCACACTCATAACATCTGCTCGCCGCTGAGTGCCTCGCAGACTCCTGCCGCATGATGTGCTATGCTGTGGGCTTTGGGTTTACGCAAGGAATCTGTGTTATTTTTCTTTTCCTATTACTTCTCAGTTAGTTACTAGGTCTCAAAGAAATTAAACGAACAGTCTTACTTTTTTTCTACTCGCCCCAGTTGTTCCTGCTTATTGTCCACTCCGATGGTTGTTTTGCTCTCCTCCTGCCTCCTGCTGGCCCCAGGTGTGGTGATCTTTTTGGAGGCACAGCTTCTGATTTCGTTCCTCCCTTGTCTCGTAATGTCTCAAAGATGACTGTACTTGTCGACTCGGAAGACTGCGGATACTTCCAACTACTCGTCTGCTAATTTTAGTTTTTGTCTCTTCATTCATTCTATTTTTCTTCGTGTAATTAGTAGGTTATATATCTTGGGGTAATTTAGCCGTAGATACCGTTAGCGTTCTTTCAAACGCATTTATTTTTTGTTTGCGTTTTTTATGTTTAGAGTTTATGTATTGTATAAGTAGGTAGTTCTCGCCGCTCTTGGAATGAAAATTTATCGGCATTATATAACTTGCTTCGCAGACTGTAGCTGTGAAGCCCAAAAACATTAGTTGTATAGACTCGCTAACAATTTTCAAGCGTAAGACGTAAGTCCACTTAGTTTTCAGTATCGTCGAGTCTGAAGATATGAGGTCCTGACTTTTAGACCTGCTCTTGATCCCATTTTCATTATGTTTAAACAGCCTGACTCTGCGACTCCAGCTCTTTTACATAATTGGCATTTAGCATGACTGACGACTGGCCAGCTAGGTGCTGACGATAAAAATTATTATAAATCAAGCAAAATGAAAGTAATTTTGGTATTTGGAATTAAATTTTTTACCATATTGGACCGGAAATTTTTATAAATTCAATAAACAATTTTTAAGCGGAATTAGTTGTAATCGGGAGTTTTATGTCACTTCCTACTCCGACTCCTGGGACCATTGGGTATCCAAATGGTCCCAAACCTCCGACTCCAGCTCTGCATGCCTGCTTTCGACACATGTGTGCGAGTGACGGGCTTGGATAATTACTGCGTCAACATTTCAGATACCGTCCTAATTATCCCCCCAATGTTTTTATGAATAGCAACACTATAGTCAAACTAGCGTAAGCAGTCCTTTATGGGCGGGGCAGATTTGAACGCAGCAGTGCCAAATCTAATCTATTGACTAATGCACTTTGAGTATTCGAATACAGTATAAATATAATTTTATCGATGGAGACAAGTTATACCACGCTAGAGTGAGATTTGGCCAAGTTGCTTCGCGTTCTTAGCGACTCCCATCGGACTCGACGCTGGTTTGACTATAGCTGTAGTGTGCCCAGACTTGGCGCGCTTAACGTTATCCTTGTGGCACACACAAAGTGTCGACCTTTCGAATTTATGGCCTATACCTGCTGTAAGTTTTGGTTCGGTGTTTTAGGGTTCATAGGACACAGGTCGTATTGTGGTGACCTACGAAGCAGTGCACGCCTTGCAGTACTGGGTCTTGGTCCTGTTAATTCACAAGTCCCACCAATGCTGGAGGATGTTATCGATTCAAATACCGCGGTCAAAGTAAAGTCTTCTTATCAGCTTTAACTTGTCTGGAACTTCACAATCCTGAGCCTTGGCTCCACTACACTGCCCTAAGAGAATTATTGGCCTCTCCAGAAGCTGAAACCTCTAACAGCTTCCTGGACTTCCAAAAAGTCTATAAGGGAATCGGTGAAGTTTTGTTTTTAAATTACAAGCAGTTCACGCTCTCGGTTTGCAACGCCTATGATTGAAGGCAGTGTCGTGCTAAAGCTAATGAAATTAAATTACATCAGCTACAGGGTATGACTCAAAGACTTCCTTAATATCGTCCCACTCTCCTTCGGAATAACAATTGTTGAATTTACACAAAATAGCGCTAAATATACATCAAGCGAAATGGATCCGTCACCCTGAGTGCGCGATCACTCTGGGGCTATGACCCCCATTACCAGCGCGGTGCTGTTCTGCTCCTGCTGTCCCATAGGCCGTGTATCTTTTCCTACCCTCATCATAGCGTCATGACATTTTCTTTGATACGAACTTAGGCTATTCTGTTGATACGTAGAAAACTTAATTCGTGATTCTCAATTGATATTATGAATTTAGTCTCGCATTAAATCTTATTTTGTGTTGTTTCTTTTATTTTTCCTTATTTCGCATGTTTATTTCAGTTTAGATGTGTTAATTTGTTTTTTAGTTTTATTTTATGCAATGCCCCCTCAGGAGGGATGGAAAGGTCACAGGAGATGGGATTAGATTCGGCCATCTGATGTTTTGGGCAGCAGCGACCCTAGGAGGACCCTGCAAGTTACCGTAATTTAACAGGCCATCAGGACGTTTTCGTTCGTACCTGCTTCGCTTCCTTCCGCTTCATACTCCTACCGATGCTACTTCTCTCGGTCCTTCCTCTTCTTTTCCCGACTTTCTATTTCCATGCGCATTGATCCCGTGTGGGAACACCCCACTTACATGGGTGCCCTGTTTCTATCGACATACTTTATATCCCTTCTTTTTTCCTATGTGAGATCGCCTTTGTTGTAGAAACTGAACCTTAATCGGCTCAATGTAACAATAGTAGTTTTTTTTACGCAAGATGCGGGCGAGATGCTTGGGGCGCTACTAACACACCCGCACTACCACTGCTACTTAATACATGCAGGAATTATTTCTGTCTTGTTCTTAAATTACAGTTGTCTCATTTATTAACTTAATTTAATCATTCTCATTTGCGCCATTTTGGACGTGAAATTTGAATGAAATACTACGTTCACCGTGACGTGTTCGTTGGTACCTGTTGCTCTCGTACCGGCTGCTGTACCTGGCGGTCACAGGTGAAATTAGCTCTAGTTGACCGTCAGGACATCTTTCTTTCGTGCCCACTTCCTGCGTCGCCTCCTAAAGTCATACTCCTACTATTAGTGCTTTGTTCTGTTCTTCCCCTGCTTTGTGGTTCCGGCTGTAAGCCGAGTGAATCATCTTAGATCGCTATTGGTTGTCTTAGATGCGGAAATAGCGGGACAGTACCAATATAATAATAATAGTAATAAAATTCCCCTACTTTTTCGACTTAAGGTTCAAGGCTCGCAGCAGCAACAGGATGCTTGAGTGCTGCTGTTGGACGCGGAATTCGCAGGAGGTTCGAGACCGCTGCCAGTAGGCGAGTTCTTGCGCTTGGGTTACTCAGTCAGCATTCGGAACCCGATAGCTATTGCGGGGGTGCTGACCCTTATCAGTAATGGGGAGGGATTTTCGAGCAGTCACAAGTCGTCGTATATGAACCTTTCAGCGCTAGCGCCATGGCTTTTGACGGTATGTGGTCGACTGCAGCCGTATGCTCTTCTGGGACCAGTTGGCCTAGATCTGCAGCACGAACCAGTAAGTGTGGGTATCCCTGAAGGGGGTGCGGAGGTCAAGTTGACTTTACCTTTACCCATGCGTGGTTATCTAGTGTGGGACCTCCGCGTGCGTAGGACACACGTCTCGGTAGACATACTAAATGTCCCTTTCACTTCCTCTCAGAACTTCATGGTTTAGCTAGGGAGACTCAAACTAATTTACATAATAGCAGCAATCGTTCTCTAGCTACCATATACGAGTCTTTCTTTTATGATCGTCGTGCCTGGAACGGCGCAAGTTGATTGGGCTTGAGGCCGTCGTACAGTAGCTTCTCTTCATCACCAGTAGGTGTTTTTCGTGGAAGACTACGTAGTGTATGCTGGGCAACGCGTAATGTTTTGTCCCTGGGTTTCTTTGCCACATCACAAAGACGATAGTTAAGGAGTTGCCGTTTCTTTGAGGTACGAACCCGTATAGTTTACTGAGCAAAATGTAAAAGTTTCGGGCAGCCTATAAACGTGTAATTGTGTGAAACCTGAAGTTTGCTTGATCACTGAATTAAAACTTACCTAGCATTTTCTTGTGCTTCGTTATATAGCTAGTCTACGAGAGTTATAAAGTGATCCTTTTTGTGTTTTTTCGTCAACCCAGTCAGTCCATGGACCTCTGTAGTCAGTGTAGCAGTCTCTTGTACCCTAAATGAAAAATTATACCTAATTGCTTAGGAACCCTCCAATGTTCTGAGTACTTTATAATTTCGTCGTCACACCTTGCGATTGACTTCGATACGTGTGGTAGTTATCCTCTGGATGCTGCTGCCCCATTTTTGACCTCAGCTGGGAGTATTTCATTGTTATCCCCTTCCTTGACCATTCGCTGTTGCTTATGACCCTGATTGTGAAATTGACCGTGACTCCCTGACAACAGTGCATTGTCCGTTAACCCTTTAATACGTTTTTCCAAAAATCGTAGCAATTTGGTAGTAATAATCTCCCAAGACTAGATAGCTGGTGAACGGATGCCTATAGCTACTCGACTTAATTCGCCAAGAGTGAGCCCGGTCAGTGCGAGTACCACTAGCCATGGCTGAACTATGTTCGTTGTTCAGCCATGCCACTAGGGCTGTAGCTAATACACAAGAAAAATGATGCGGGGCATATGCTCTTCCTGGAGTTTCACGTTTAGCGTAAATTGCGCGTAACAAATATTGTAGCTCTGGCTGGCGAAGTGACTTCCATAATGAGTTGAAGAAATATTCCGCTGCCGAAGTCATCCAAGACCTATTTTGGTGCCTGCTAAGCTCAGCCTGAGTATAAATATTGCAATCTGCTTTTGGACACAGTAATTGTAAGTTAGTCTGAGGTCGTTTGTTCGTGAGGCCATAGTAAAATTTGCACGTTAGTTTAGGTGCTGCTGCCGCTCCACAGGTCGTGGTGCGCCCCTGTAGCGCATGACACGTGGGCCAAGTCTTAACGCTGACGCTTAACGGTAAACTTAGTTACTACGATAATTTTTATTAGGCTTTTAATTAATTGAATAGTGCATGCAGCATGGTCATAGCGTCAGGAAAACGCACGAAATTGGGCAGAAACAGCCAGCAGTTTTCATTAGTCGTGGTTTAAATTTAAGGCACCTAGCTTGATGGGCGTACGGGCCAAGCGCTCGTTGTTATCAGAGTACCGTCAGAGCTGGCCCGGCCCCTTTGTATAGGAGCACTAGTCATAATAACATAGAGCAATGCCACTAGAAAGACTATACTCCTAAGACCATAGTGAATGAGTAGGGAATTTTGTACCCAGCTTAGCTATCGCTTCTCCTGCTCCTGCGCTTCGCTGCTTGTGATTTGCTCGTCCACTTCGTACATTTCTGCTGTATTCTCTTAAGGTCGTAGCCATAAGCCATGTAAGTGAGTGCACTTGGAGGTAAGCTGTATAGTTCCCGGCGGGAGTGAAGCTCGCCGCCGTCAGTCTGTAGTAAGTGTAGTTGCGCTGTTGCAAATTTGTTCAAGAGACTGTCGTGATTGGGAGAGTTCCGTCGAGACGAACTAATCGTATTAATTTTTAACTTGTCCGCCGGAATGTCTATCATGAACGTTGCTTTCACTACTTTGGATCGAATTTAAGCATTAATACAGAGTTGATTTCCTCTGAAGTTATCTCAAGATCTGTCTTGCAAAGCTGTGTGCGGGTTAATCAATGGGAAATTAACTCTTGACACTCGATCCAAGGCGAAACCAATGCGTATGACTTACGTTCTAGTGAAACTGAATCCACGAGACTAGTTTCTTTCGATGGAAATCTGCCAATGGACGACACAGGTAGCAATATATAGTGGCAAAGTCGCCATAGCGCAGAAAGCGAAGCTCGCTACTTTAGGATTTTTATTCCGATGGCCTCGACACGGCAGAAGGACGTCCGTGAAGGGATGCGAGATTACCTCGAAAACTCCTCTTGTGGCAGCGTTCCCTGAGCAATATAGCCCCCGTCCTAAAACTGACCCTCTCGTTTAGACTCGCTTTACTACCTACAACTGTTGCTATAACTTGTGACGATGCGGACGAGTTCTGACTTCCATTTTCTTGAACCTGAGTTTGTAATGATTGGAGGAAATAAATGAATGTTGCTCGAATGCGGTCAATTTGAAGCGCTATATCGGCGCATAAACAAGTTCCTCTTGATACCAGCACTCAGTCGAACTTTGACCCAACACCAGTGGGACGTTATAATCGACAGTAATTGCAGCTAACGCAGTTTTGTCTAACTTTCATGCGCTCCTTTGGCTGTGATGTCAGCGGAACTGTCCGCCTTGCGTTATTTATTTACTGTACTGGCATCAGTAGAGGTGGGCGCCTGCGACCTGGCCGCAAGAGAAAGAAGGTTGGAGTCCGCAAACCTTCGGCGTTTTTCATCTTGCTGCCCGGCCGCTAGAGGAAAAATGCTGGTGGAGCCCGGCCGTGTTATACG
>LQNS02278091.1:18623765-18637909 GCA_001587735.2 Parhyale hawaiensis | reverse complement strand
ATGGAATTTTTTGCTGAATTGTTTTTCAATTTACTATTTCCAGATGTTGATAATGGCCTTGAAGGCCGAAACGTTCAATTTTATAGTTGCGAACTTCAGATTCTTTTAAAATATCAGTCATGCTTTCTCTGAGAGTTTTTACCCTTGTCATTCTCTTTACAATTATTTGAATAATGAGCTATTGGCGTTTTCACTACAGCTATGTATAGACAACGTAAAAAAAAATTCAGGAGTTGTGGGTAAATTCATCTCAAGGGGCATAGGATGGGCCGTAGGGTAGGTTAGTTAGGTTCGCCCATCCAATATCATGGGTAGCGCCCCAGGTGATCCTGTAGGTTACTTTAGCCATTAGTTAGGCCTTTGGGGCGTCTGTCTTTCGTGCCTAATTTGCTTCCTTCTGATTTCATACTCCTACTGATGTTAGTTTCATCTGTTCTTCCTCTTCTTACCCGACTTGCTGTTCCCATGCGGGTTGATCCTGTGTGGGAACACCTTCGTGCATGGGTTTCCCGTTTCTATTGACATGCTATATGTCCCTTGTATCTCCCACTGTTAGATCGCCGTTGTTGTGGAAACAGATGCTTAATTAATTTATTTCATACAATAATAATGTGGACATGCTTTACTGTTGTCTATTAACAAGAGTTGAGCAGTAGCGCATGCGCAGTGTGACTTGTACGCAGAGACTATATCATTACCTCCTCAAGCCACTCTTTTTCGAAAAGCCTTTTATTTTCAACCAATATTTAAAATTTTTTGGATACATTGCGAATATGTACTATTACACCTGAATAGATGCGATGTTTTTTGTAGCTACTGATCACATGTTTCCTCGTATTGCCTCTTTTGTGTTACTGTTGTGTTTAAATCATATCATGCAAATACCATTCTCGTTATTTAATTCGAACCGCCCAGTCAAAAAAAGCCATTCTAAATTTCAAATGGAAAGAAAATCTAACTGTTGAAGTCAGCCGTGAATGCAGTTTTAGTGGGACCTTGTTATCAGCAGTTCGGCTTACTTACTTTTGAGGGTTGTGCCCGTCTCTTATACACGACCTGTAATTTATTACTATCTCTCAGAGGACGTAGAATGGGCTGTGGGCAATGAGATAGGTTCGCACATCTTATGGGGAGCAGCTACATCAGGGAGACTTTGTACATTACTTCAGCCATTAGCTAGGTCTTCGGGACGTCAGTATTTAGTATCCACTTTACTTCCCTCCACTTTCACCTTATAGTGTTGGTTACTTTCCTGTATTCTGCCTCTTCTTTCCCGACTTGCTGTTCCCTTGCGCATTTATTCTTTGTGGCAACTCCCTCATGCTTGGGATCCACGTTTCCCATCGCATACACTTTGTCTCCTCCATTCACTCTCTTTGAGCAGCTTACTTTGTGCTGGTAAGGGAGACGTAAACTAATCCTTATATATATTAGGTAATAATAATAAGTTGTAACACGAGTCGTAAAAGTAAAATCGTGTAAGCTTATCACCGTTCTTGAATATATAGAATTTTCAGTAGGAAAATTTAGATCAAAAATTTTCTTCGTTAGCATACTAGTTTAGATTTACTTGAAGATTAAAGAATTGACTGTGGTGTTGCAGGCTGTACACAGCTCAGGTGCTGCGCTCCAACTCGGCCAATGTGAAGAGTCTGGCGGGCAGTCCCATCCACTCGAGCAACACTCATGTTGGGTACGTCTTGTGTTACTTGTCTCCGTGTCCTCGCTTCTCTACTAACTTACAGCTCATTTAATCCCATTGGCTTTACATTGCTCGCAGTCTTTGTCTTAGCGTATCGGCTGCAAACTTCTATCGAGTCTCCTTGGGGGCATAGGGTTAGGTTAGTCAGGTTCGCCCATCCTATGTTAAGGGGAGTAGCGCCTCCAGGGGGTTTGTGTAGGTTACCTTAGCCGTTAACTAGGCCTTCGGGACGTCTGTTTTTCGTGCCTATTTTTGTTTCTGTCCACTTTCATACTCCTATGGATCTTACTGTTGTCTGTTCTTCCTCTTCTGTCCCGACTTGCTGTTACCATGCGCGTTGATCCTGTGTGGGAACACCTTCGTGCATGGGCTCCCCGTTTTTCTATCGACATACTATATGTCCCTTCCTTTTCCTCTCTTAGATGAGCTTAGTACTTATTTAGGGAGGCTTAAATCTTCTTATGATACCTAATGCCTGATGGGCCATAGGGTTAGGTTAGTAGTTCAGGTTTGCCCATCCTGTTATGGAGAGCAGCGCCCCCAGGGGGAACCTGTAGGTTACCTTAGCCGTTAACTAGGCCTTCGGGACGTCTGTCTTTTGTGCCCACTTTGCTTCCTTTCGATTTCATACTCCTTCTCGTATTACTTTAGTCTGTTACTTCTTTTTGTCGACTTACTGTTCCCATGTGCGTTGATCCCGCGTGGGAACACCGTGTATGGGTTCCACGCGACTAGCAACATTATATATTTATATCTCATCCTTTTCTTCTCTTTATAAAGCGCAGTACTTATTTAGGGAGGCTTAAACTATCTTATAAAACTGCTACTATTTCCAAGCATCCCTTCCCCCGACGCACACTCATGTGAGCACACACCTTCTATATTGATAGTGTTTATTTGTGGTGTGGAATAATTGCTTATTATGTCAGCTCGTAACCTCAGACTGCTTCCTTTTGCCTCATCAACTCCTCAGATCTTACCGTCGTCCTCACGTGGCCAGCGCAGCTCTGTTTTGGAAATAAATGCTTAGGTAGTCTTAATTATTTCGGGACATGTTTTCTCACCGTGTGCGTCGCACTTCTTTCTTCTTCTCGTTAGATCGCACCAAACTTTTTGGAAAGGAAGGCTTGTATTCGAAGTATGATAACAATATTCATTTGATACTTGCCTGGAGATGGAGCATTACACTTACCACGACAGGCTCTAGAGTTTGGTAAAGAAAGGGGCTCATATGATGTTGGCAACGACTCATGATTCATGTTTATGTTACTGTAGCCCTAGTGTGCTTGTAAAACCTTGGCCGAAAGCTAAACCGTATTGTGTCTCCTATCTCATCTTTCTCGTCGTGATGTTTTTCCTGGGTAGTGTGTGGTTTTGCTATGCCTTAATTATGTGCCGTTTGTGAAAGTAAATCCTCCTGTAGGAAAAGCGCTGGCAGCTCCACTGCCAGCCCCACACGCGGCTCCTACGTGCTGCCCCGCACCGACTCCCCGTCATCCCCCGCAGCAGCCGCCACCGTCATCAAAGACACCTGGTACCTGAGAACGGCCGCGTCCATAGCCCACTTGCTCATCATCAGACCTGCCCTCTTCTCGCACCTCGCCAAGCGAGGCATACAGGTTAGTTCGTCGCGGCACCAGCTGTAGCTGCGTTTGTCTCATCGTCTAAAGGTTGCTTCTGGCTGCTGAACAATATGATTCTAGTGAGCCATGGTCCTCTAGGTGAGACTCCTCAATAAGATTCACGCATGGTCTCTGGGTAATGATGTAATGTGAAGTAGTTCTTTGTATACGTTGTCAAAAAATCGACGTGTGGCTTCCAAGCAATTGTATAATTAAAATGTACTGTTTTTCCCGTTGGCGTTTTACCAATGCTCTAATTACTTTAATCAATCACCACAAATTTAAACATTTTGCTCCCGTTTAATCCAAACCTGTATAACAGTTAACCATTTTGCAAAACTACTTTAACAGTTATGGCATGCAAAACGTTTAAACTGTTGAGTTTAAACGTTTTGAATAATTGGTTGACTCTGAAGACATGTGGATTGAAGTTCAAGTCGGATATGCGTGTTAGGCCTGCAGCTACAACGGTCAGGAGTCCTGAATTTCAGACCAAACAGCTTAAACGTTTTGCTTAGGCTAACTGTTCAAGTAGTTTTGCAAAATGGTTAACTGTTATACAGGTTTGGCTTAAACTGGTGCAAAAGGTTTAAATTTGTGGTGATTGTTTACAGCAATTGGAACATTGGTAGTACGCAAACGGGAAAAACAGTACCAGAGTACTCTGTGATATTACTTAGCTGAAATTTCCGTGTGGCTTATGAAACTGACATGTTATATATCTTTCTGGTATGAGTGACAGAAAACGTCTCTACCTTCTGATAATCATACTTATGCTGTGTTCTAACTTAGTGATGCAGAATGCGCCTCATACGTATCTCTTTACTGCAACTGACCCAAAGGTCACTTTTGGCCTCAGAAGATGGTACGTTTAGTGAAGTTATGCATTGTCTTCTTAGTATGAGTGGCAATATTAACATGTCCTTTGTACAGTGATGGGCACTAAACGCATCGATGTATTTGAATACTAAATACGTCGTCAAAATGTATTTAAATACTAAATACATTTTTGAATAGTATTTAACTTCTAAATACTAATTACTTGAAATGTATTTAAATATTTCGGTAAATACATTGTACAATTATTTTTTGTTTTCAGTCTTCATGACACTAAGTGATAATAGAACATTATTGGGCATCATTCCTGCAGTCAATAGATATAAACTAACACGTAATGAGTCATTCACTTTCACTGCGTTGGCTTTGACACTTTGAGCAAAGTTTTAGGCGTTAGCTACCGTCGAACTGATAACTCAGGCGACAGTCGGAAGCTCAATCCTGCTATGTAAAATAGAATTTACATCGTATCAAGCGTAAGCAGCCTGCTGCTAACACCCTAATACCGATTCAACGGGCTGAAACAAATGCTCATCTTTGGCGTTCGGAACAAGTCAACACTCAACAACCACCTCCTCAGATGGCGTGACCAACTACAAAGGCTCACTCTCTGATAGGAATACTAATAAGAGAAAGAATGCCAGGAGGGAAATACCACAATACGAAGAGGAGAGGTTTAATTATTTGCCATAGGGCACTGAGCCTGAAGAAACCCTTCGGCATACTCGTGTAGCATAATAAAAAGCCCTGCAGTAATTCAGACACGAGTTAGAAAATCATTCTACTTCTTCCGCGCGTTGGGTGCACTGCCTGGCAACAGAATTACACCACACATATATTTCTTTGAACAAAGTAAACATAAGTACTGTTTTTTCCGTTTGCGTTTTACCAATGCTCTATTTGCTTTAAACAATCACCACAAATTCATACATTTTGCACCCGTTTAAACCAAACCTGTGAAACAGTTGACCGTTTTGCAAGACTACTTTAACAGTCAAGCAACACGCTTAAGCTGTTCGGTCTGAAATTCATGACTCCTGAGCGTTGTGAGCTGCGGGCCTGACACGCATGTATGACTTAACTTTACATGTATGCCTCTTGGGCTTGAACGTTTTTCATACCGTAATTGTAAGGCCCCGAGCACACTGGCCACTATTTACAGCCACAAGTGGCAGAGATGTTTTCTCCTGTAGGTTCCCATTGTTTCAAAGCTTTGCCGATGACACTAGTGTCTGTGACTCGGGACTGTGGCGACGTGTCGCTCGTCCCCGCCACAGACACCGCGTTTTGAGGCGGCGTTTTGTGGCCGGCAGCGCGCACACTAGCGACTTATGGCAACCACAAGTGGCCGCTACTGAGTCATGTAGGAAACTTCGTAGATTATGCATGTGCTGCTCCCGCTGTTCTAATAAGGTAAGTTAATCCACAATATTTATATTTAGCATTCCTTTATCTGTGTGAAAGGTCAATAATTATTTTTTATAAAGTCGCCTTGTATATGTGAATTGATGTTTTTACTAGATTGAATGCGCCCGGCGAGCGCAAACCTTCGCATTACACCTTGTATTTGTAAAAAAAAAGCGCACGGAATATTGTCATTATGCACAACAGCGTAATTAAATGATGAGAAATTATTTACTGTTGCTGCATAGATGCCAAAACATTTATTATTATTTATCATGTCTTCGGTGGCGACCACATGTGGCCGGGTGTTCAAAACACAGCCACTTGTGGCTCTACAAAGTGGCTAGTGTGCTCGGGCCCGCCACAGAGTGGCTAGTATGCTCGGGGCCTTAAAGTATTGTTGCAGAATAGTTAACTGTTACACAGGTTTGGTTTAAACGGGTGCAAAATGTTTAACTTTGTGGTGATTGTTTAAAGCAATTTGAGCATTGGTAAAACGCAAACGGGGAAAGCAGTACGTAGGTACCATTAAACAGAACTATGTTCTACAGCAGTTCCCGTAAGAGCATGGCAAATAAATATACTGACAGAATGTTAGGTTCGACAACTGGTACTATATTACTGGAGCCAAAGCGGGCTTCTTTCTCTTCTGAAGATCATAAGTTGTATGAAACGAGTTGAAAGTAGCTACAGCAAGGAGTCACCGTTATCTAATCTATCGTATTTATTGTCATTAAGTTGTACGTCGTAAGTCTGGAAATGCATAGCTGACTTCATTTTCCCACTCTGCTAGTGGCGACAACGATACACTCAATCCCTCGTAGGAGCTCATGACTAAGCTCGTCACCATACCTGACGCCGTCAATAACACAAGAGAAAATGCATATTACAATTGCAACTGACACCTAACGATAGCTACTGACTCCAACCAGACACGCGTTTCTCATTGCATGCTCTGAGATCAAGTACAGAGCGATGACTAAAGTTGACTATAAAGGCATCATGCTACAGATTATTGCTATTAATTCGAAACAGATATCAATTGTATACAACTATCACCAAAGTTGAAGTGAATAGATTCCCAATTGATTTGTAGTGTGTTCGTGATACAAATTACAGTACAGGACTGACTGTTGCACAGTCCTCTTCATCCCAAAATGCAGCCTCTGATGAACAGGAAAAGAACTAGTTGCGTACCGAGAACGCAGATCTCCGCCCAGCAACGCAACACTAAAGAGACAGATTGGTCAGGAGAGAGACAAATGGACTGACTGATGATGAGACATTCTTTGGAATTTTTGTAAATTTCACGAAAATATTTTTAACTTACCTTTTTCAGTTACGGCAAATTTATTTACGGTGCTATAAGACAGACGGAATATATAAAATAATCATTTGCTTTTGTGACATTCCCAACAAGCTGTTTAAATTTCCGTCCATTATACTTTTAGATTACCGTACGTAGCTAACAAAGAGCAGTACAAATATACAGTCCCTTGCATATGCCTACAATTGGGCCATGAGGCATAATAATTTTCTATAAAGTATTTGTTGAAACATGATTCATCAGCGTTATTACTGACGATTTCACGAAATAAATACGATTTTATTAACATCTATATTAACGAGAATAAAAGTCTGACTGTTGCTGATTGGAATTGATCTTAGGTCAGGGTACATTAGGTTGTTAATAAGATTGACTAGGTTACGGTTTCAGTAGGTAAGGTTAAAGCCAGGACGGTAAATTAAGGGGGCCTTTTCAAAATTTTTGATTTTTTTATTTTCGAACCGATTTTTCTAAAATTTGCAGATAAGATGTAAAATTTAAAAATAAAAATATTTTGTTCGTGCAACTTTTTCAGTTTAGGCCTTAGTTTCTTCAGAAAATGAGATTATTATAAATGTTAAAAATGACGTAAGTCGATGAGTTTTTATACTACACTAAAAACAAAGACAGTTTTGGAATCCTTGAAACATTCCTAACAACGCTAAGGAGGGGTTTTTTTAATTTCCTTTTCGTTTTCTATTGACATGAGACTTTAGATGGGTTACCGAAGAATTCATAAAATATGTAAATTTTCTTGATATTTCATTTAATAATAAAAAAAAAACTAAAAGGAAATTGAAAAAAATCCATCTGTAGCGTTGCTAGGATTATTTCAAGGATACCAAAACTGTTTTTGTTTTTAGTGTGGCATATAAACTCATCGACTTACGTTCTTTTTTATTCTGAAAAATCAAATTTTTCAAGGCGGCAAATTTTATGTTTTTGTCGATGAATTTTGTAAAACATGCGCTGTTTGCAGTGGAAATGAACTTGACATGTTTTATCTATAGTACATTTCCACCTACAAATACCTTACATTCGTCATTCACTAATAAAAATGTGAAATAGCTATACCTTTAGATGTTAGCCCCCCTAAAAATTTGGGACGTAATAGCCCTTGGTATATAGATCATTTTGCAGCAAAAAAAGAACAAATAAATTTTGACCCCCTCCGGACCCCATCTGGACCCCTTTTGCCCTCCCCCCTTTCGGGGGTTTCTAGCCCCCTTAAAATTTGGGACGTAATAGCCCCATACCTGAGGACACTTTTTGAGCATAAAACAAAAAATTGGAAATTTTGACCATTTTCCGTGAAAAGGCCCCCTTAAGTTCGATACCTAGGTTAGATGGTAACAACCATACATTCTTAAATTTACTGTCGGTCACAATATATGAAAAAACGCATAATGAACTGCATTGGAGTAATTTTTACCGATACATATCATCTATATAACTACTAGTAATAATACTACCATCTCGTAAACTAAGCACTTCTAACATTTGTAACCCATAAAAAGCTAAATTTAAATATGTATCACTACAAATTTCTTAAACGAAGCATTTCTCGCAACATCGGCCTATAAACTCAAATTCAGTGAATCACTGTCTATAGGATAAAAAGGTTCAAAAAAATGTCGAAAGTTCCACTGGTAGCTTATAGTGAAAATTTAGGCCTACCAAATATATATCTGTAGCCTGTGTATAATTACACAAGAGCCACAGCAAGACCGCTCCTTTCAAATAAATGTATGAACTAATCTCGAGCGTCCATTATGCACTGAAAAATAAGTATATCTGTGGACTAAGCCGGCAATCATATCCACAAAAGTACAGCATTTCGATGCCCATATTAATCTTATGCAATAATTAGGATCAAATTTATCCATGAAAATATACGCACGCGCGTTTGTAACAGTACTTAGTTTTACTGTCAAATCTTGAGGTCATACCACTGCACAAACGTTTCGAAAAAATAGTTTCCTACGAGATACAGAAGCCTTATATGGTCCTTGCGTACATAGTTCCAGTAATAGCACATTTTACTGGAAATACGCTTGAGGCCCCAATGGATGCTGCTTAACAGATTAGTAGCTCACCAACTGCAATCCACGAGCTCAGGCGGCGCCCCGCTAACTCTCACAACGCAAGTCGCTGGTTCGTTCGAACTTGTATGTACGGCTGTTCTTTAACGGTCTGGTAACATGGTATGCAGAGATTCATTGACAGAACGATAGTTACTGAATTGTAAGGCTTGTAGAGAGGCAGTGGCTCGAGCAAAATGATGGGGAAAGAAAGGCACCTTTCCATCTACAGTTTGATCATGTATCGGTGGTTTGTTACCAGTTGCGCCTTGTCCATCGGCATGTAGTCGAACATTGCGTTCACAAGCACATTTTCTTACCGTACAGGTGCGTATAACCACAAGTTTGACCACAGTGTGGTAATGCAAGCTAGCATGAGGCTTGTATAAAAAAGACATGCCGCATGGATATATACACGATTTGACATATTGATTGTTGTCTTGGTCTGCTCGTGTATATCGACAGAGACTATGCGAATACGCGCTACTCGTGAACAAGACGTCACGCGTTTGAATCCAAGATTCATGAGCGGACAGACTTGAAAAAAATTAAGTGCATGTATTTAATTCTCAGAATTGTAATTAAATACAGTATTTAATGAAACGTTTCAAAATGTAATTGCTAATGCTTTTCCAAATATACAAATGGTTTTAAATACACATGTATATAAATACTGCCCATCACTGCCTTTGTAGGTAACATTCTTATATTGTAGACTGTACGTTTTTTCGGTAAACTTTACGCAAAGTTTACTTACATATTCCTTCCAATGAACATTCGACATAAATTGGAGCAGATTTTTTTTTTGGCCAAAGTGTTAAAGTTATGCAACATTTGGTATCGACCCATGTTCCGACTCATTCAGGTTTGTCGTGTTTCCTCTTTTCCGTTAAGTACTCATAGCCACATATTCTCCTCAGACCTACCTTTGGGTGCTCAACACGGAAGAAGAGTTCCATCAGGCTTTCAAGAGCGGTGCGACGGGCGTTATGACAGATTACCCTACTAAGCTGAAGAACTTCCTTGCTGAGAATCCCCAGTACTACCTCAACTACCCCGACCCTAGACCTGTACCTGAGGACTCGCAGGCAGAGCCTGCTGACGGCGCAGCTGCCGCCGGTGCGTCCACTAGTGCCAGCCACTCCTCCAACAGCTGCTCGAATGTTGACCGCGGAAACCTTGCCTGCTCAAGCAGTCCAGAGGAGTCACTGTACGATGACAGTGCCAGCTCCAGCTCGGAAGCAAAGTCTCTACCTTCCCCCAGCAAAGCTTCAGTGACAGCAAGTACAGTGAGACCGAGTACCTCCAGCAGTTTCGTTGGTGAAGTTATTATGAGAAGAATGAACAGTCCGCGTCTTGTTCCGACCTCCTCCCCAGTTCTTTTAGGTCCTCAGGCGTCCAATGAGTTGTAGGGCAAGCTCTTCATTAAATTTAAATGGTGTCTCAAATTTCCCTGTTCACGTGACTCGTTGTTATCGTGTGTTTCTATTTTATTGCCTTTTTCCCACTCTGGTAGTGGAAGAAGCTTTACGGTGACTCTCAGGAGTGTAAACGTCGTTCAAATTTACTACTACACTGCTAAGGTTTTGGAACGTAAGTTATGACTTAAAAGAAATACTTGTCTTACCATTGTCTTGGTGGTAACTTGCAATAAATTCCAGCTGGTTGTGCTATATTAACTTGCAGGGTGTGCTGAGATATGCGTACTAGCCATGCGTCTTGCTGACCATTGCAATACTTGGCTGAGCACTTACGAATTTCTTATTGGCAAAACTGAAATCCTGAAATGTAGTCTTCGCCAGACGGATCTGAGTGGGGCAACTTGAGTTTACATTCCTATCCTTCTTACGGATTATGAAATAAAAGCAAGGAATATAGGTATTTAAACGGATTGTGGGTCACGTTAATAACTACTTTTGCGACAAAACGGCAAATTTTGATAGCTAACACACACGAGAGATCATTAAGTGGCCTATATTAATGTAAGACATCAAGCAGTGACCGTTCTGTAACTGCAGCTTCCGAAAGTATAACTCGCGGGACGATAGCCTCCTTAGAAATACGTCGGAGAGTAGATAGTATTGGGTGATTTTGGTCGCCTGTGGTTCCCGTGCTGTTGTGAGATCAGGGTGTGTTTTGTGGTGCCTTTAAAGCGCTGTCGAACCAATGCACCTACTCACATATAAGCAGCGATTTTTTTTCTATTTAAACTCCTTTGTGCAATTGGTTAATAGCTGCTATTTTATTATTACTCTAACCAAAGTGTCTGTAGTTTATTACAGTGTCGCTCCATTGTTCTTCGATGCTATTCTACTACATTATAGTGATCTATGCCAGAGTCCTGATTTAAACCTCAGCGTTAATCATGCTTTGAAACCGTAGCTTGATATTACGCTGCTTTGGATCAAACTCTTCAGAGGATTGGAGTTTATGTTGTGTACGTCGAACATTCTTGAAATTGCATTGTTATTGATGAGTGGAATTTGTACTGCGGACTCCTTCTTTCACTGTGTAGTGGCACTATAATTGGGGCATGTAATTGTGTACTGCGTGTATCGTCTTAATACCAAGTATATTCTGTGGATGCAACGTGACGTGAGAGCGAGCTTATTGTAGTAATTAATGGTGAAGTGCTGTACCTCCTCACTTGAAGGCGCAATATTCTGTGCAGCTTTTATATATTTATGATCTGTGCAACGGTAGCTTCACGAGCGAATCGTTTCGTTGTGGCAGCAGCCTTGTGCAGCACTGGCTGATGAGAAGTAGGTTTGATACGCAAGAAGAAGCCTTAGGAACCGTCATTGCAATGAAGCGAATAAATAACTTCTTGGAAATGGAAGAACCTGCTCTTGGAGTGAGACAAATGGAAAAACCTGCTGTGGAGTGAGAAGAATGAAAGAACCGGCTTTGGAATGGGAAAAAAGGAAATGGCTTTGGATTGGAAAAAATGGAAGTACCTTCATTGGAATGGGAGACATGCAAAACTTTTTTAAAACGGAATAAACATTTTTCAACTTTGTTTGAATCGACTTGAGATCGTAGGACAAAGGGGAATAGGATGAGCAAGGTTTCTTAGCATGAGTTGAGTCCCGGGCCCACAAGGACTCGACGAAACTTGCACACCTCCTATAGACTGCTGCACCTGCACACCCCAGCACGGCACTGCATGCAAACATTGTACTCTAGTAAATTAAATTAAATAAACTATTGTTATGCACAGGTCCCTTTCACGGACTTCGTGGCGCCCAATAGGCCACATGTGCTAGGTATGCCTTAGTTTCATTTCTGATGTAGATTGGTTGTGCGAGGATGTTGTTGTTATTGAGCTGCCTCCAAGAGGGCGGAGTTTGAACACCACCCTCTCTGACCGCATGGAGGAAATAAGTGATGGCGTTTGATCCTGCAGACAAATACTGCAGGCCCAGGGTGCGAGGATTGCACTCATTGGCAGGCGTGACGTTGCCTAGATTATCTCCGCTCCACAGGAGGTGCACATTTAGTGTCAACTTCTTACTTAAATATAATGGCAACAAACACGTCTTAGATATCCTTCACTAAAGTAATGGTGACACCAGCAGCTTGGGATATTCATAGTAACTAACAAGTTGGTGCCGTTTTCAGATCGAGGTAGAGCGTCGCTACCATCCTCTGTATAACCTTCACTGAATCTTAATAACTCGTCATGTTTATCTAAAGCCATAGGGTTGACGTAAAATTTTATGCATTTTATTTCTTTCCCAATTTGACAATTTGTTGTACCCACCAGTAAGTTCTTCGTTTTATTTATATTCTACATTATTTGAATCGTTGTCATTGCTGTGGGAGCGAGTCTTACTAGGAATCTATTTTATTAATGGTAATAATTTAGTCATTACTTCAAGGGCAAAGCTGGTTAATTACGTTTGGTAACAATAAACTGGCGGGAAAGTAGAAACTTACGGTTGAAGCAATAATTGACATAGATGCAAAGAAACCGCAGTCTGTTCAGTCTGAGACTAAAAACAGCAGGCAACATTATTTTTTTTTCACTAACCTGTGAGTTGGCCATCTTGAGGTTGCAGATTTTCTGCAATATTTATAGTAAAGGTAGGTATAAAAATAGGCTAGCCGAGGTCTCTATTCAGCTACTAGGTGAAATAAAATTTCTGGATATACCCTTTCTTGTGGCATTTGTTTTACTTTTGCAGGTCAATTGGTCTTTATGCAAGCGTTTCCTTCCGACTTGTGGTTACTGTGTCACCCTCTCGGTGGTCGTATTTAGCTGCAACTGCATGGCTCTTATTGCTCTCTACAGTTGGCATCTTCCGCCATGTATTAATTGCAGCCAACTAGAGCACAAGTTGATATGTCAGAAACTACCTACTAGGTCTTTAGAAACGGCATTTGGAGAAGTGATGAACCATCCTTTTGCTGCACATTGTGATGATTATTGTGAATATACTCTTTTAATTGTTGATTAATTTTATGATTTGTTTTGAAAAGGATGCTAGATGAGAACACTCGGATCTGGCATGTTATTCCATCACGGCCTGATTTTGATAATTTGTATTCTCTTAAATTCTCGTACATTATTTGGAACGACGCGGGCGACTTGCAGTTACGAAGCTGGCACGAAGTCTGTCCCTTAGCAAGTTGAGGTTATTTTCCGTTGCGTTCGTACTTGCCCCGCAGTGCTTTTCTGTGGCCCATAGAAAGTCTCCGTATGTTTATATAGGTTTTGTTATGCTTTATTTTAGCAAGGGAAAGGGTGCACTGACTGTCGTTACACATTCGGAGATAAACACTAATGAAGTACATCGTATTACGACTTGTTTCGGCTGCAGTATTATCGCCCTGTCTCTTATTTTAGAACTAAGTCATTTATCTGAGATATACCTTACATGCGTCTAGGTCGACAATTACGGTTAGTGACTTCTGTAATTTGCAAAGTCTCTATTTTTGGGGGTCTTTATATATACTATTGGTGTAATTGATACTGTCTCTGTCGCTTGCGTTGATGCTATCATTCTACCCTGAGCTTGAGCTCCCTATTAATTACACGCTAGTACACCTAGCCGGCATTACGTGACCGTAGAAAAAAATTACTTGAATAGAACCTCGGTTTCCTGGACACTCGATATTTCCCCTTCTGTTCCGCGAGGTGGGCCGCCGAATGGTGGTAAGCGACCCAT
>LQNS02278091.1:18572800-18590236 GCA_001587735.2 Parhyale hawaiensis | reverse complement strand
CCGTAAAACTGGCTGGTACCCAATCACTCAGCCAGGTCGACTGCCGAAGTTGAAGATATAAAGAGAGGGAGAGTTCACGCCACATGATAAGGCAGCCACACCTCAGAGGTATATTCTGGCGGACCCTTTCCGTGCCACAATATATTTGGGCCTCCCGACCCCAAGAGTTCTTCGTGACTTCTCCGCATGAGATGTTGCAGCTTGCCGCAGTTCTTGCTGACGTGGTTAGTTTTGAATAATTAGGCAGGCTCTCAATACTCTCTCTTCTGTTTCGGGAGATGGGTCGCTGATCGAGGTGGCCGACCTATTCCCACTAGGCTTCTATCTTCTTGTATATCGTTTCCTTCCCCTGCGCGGCGTAGCTGAGTGAAAGCGTTCATCCGTGCTCGGGGCTTCGAGATGCCCAACTTGCGCCTTTTTCCTGTCAGTAGCGCACTGACCACTTAGAATCTGAAACCTACCGGCAGAAAAGCCGAAACAAAAATATTGATAATTTGAAACGAGACATACTTCGCGCCCTAGTGGCACACGAGCCTGTTTTAAACCACAGGAATAATTCAGCGCGATATAAAGATTGTGTCCCTGATGCTCTAGTCAGTAAAATATTGTGCTACTGCTAGAAAAGGAAGCCACTGCCAGCGACGGTGGCTGGAAGCGCACTCCAGTAGAATATTTACTCCCAGATCTATTCATCCATCTGTCAATATTCCGCCACGCCTGAAGACAAGGGTTGGAAAACGAAATTTTCACGATGAGGGGCAGAAGTTTTACGTCTGTAGCTGCTCTAACCGTATCCTGGATACACTTGGACATGAGGTATTTATCATAGTTCACTTACTATAGAAGTTATGCCACCTCTAAGCGAACACCCCGGGCCAATTTCAGCCTATCAACGACCGCCTGACTGACGTCAATTTCAGCCAATGAACGATCGCCGTGTCATTATTTACCGCAAGCGACGGCTTGCACCAGGAAGCAAAGAGCGTAACGTGAGGACTCACGAGAAATTAGCATCAAAACGTGACGTCATCATCGATGAATCTATGGCTGAGTAGCCGATAAGTATTTTAACTAATTTCGCCAGAAAAATCGTCTTAAGTTACGAATTTTATCTCTACAGCGTATAAATAAATTAAGAGAATGTATACTAATTTAGCAATAAGCAATTATCTGTAGAAAATTGCAGTGCATGCTGGTGGAAACTTTCACAGCGCTAGCGCCGAAATTTGGTCCCGTTCGGCGACCTGATTTAACTTCTTCTGTTAATTGAAGCATTACATAGACTTCGTATTCATCTTACAGTTCTCTACACAGAGCATATTTATTCCTTGTAAACAAATATAAGCAGCGTTATAGCCAATTCTGTACGCGAGAGAAACCACACTAACAGTAGCCTATTGCTCGAGCTTTCTGTACTTGACGACAACATTTTACAGTATTTTGCAGCTCAAGTAGCTGGCCAGTCATGAGCGGGAGATTTAATGAACTAAATCGAAAAAATACGGCGATATGTTTAAGAAAACAACCTACGAATGCCTGAAGTCCCACTCTCAAGTACTTCGACTCGTCGATGTGATGAAAATTTGCTACGTGCGGTCAAGGCTAAGTTTTATTTAAGTCCTATTAAATCCTCCCGTTGCATTCTTTGCTTCCTGGCTTGCACAATATCAAAAAGAGTTCCCCGCTAACTGTTCATCATTCATTGTATTATCTCAAATTTGAACTACACATACAATTACATAAATGAAGGAAAATAATAGACCACAGATTTGATGTTTTATTGTTTTGCATCTTGATTTCCAGCGCCATTAAAAGCACTGAGGAAATCGTCCGAAAATGTTTACCTAAGTATAAGCGGATGCTGTGCGTGAGTTGGAATGATTTGCATGGGTTTAAAAATACAAAATTGGACGATTTTCATTCACCAAGAAAACTTAGCATTACAACACGTTTAAAGTAGAATGTTATACATCCATGAAAAGCGCAATAAATTGCAATTGAACAGTTTTACAAACTTTGATATAATGATCAATCGCGACACACACTTTCACTTTTGCAAATACGACGCTATTGTGGAAATTATTCAAGATGCCTCGGTCTTGGGATTACTCAGAATGTTCCTGCTGCAAAGGAGCGACTCTATTGGCTGGTACACTTTTGTGTGACGTCACAGTTCTGCAAGTGCAGGCTCTACTGATTGACATAACTTCTTTAATAAGTGAACTGTGGTATTTATTGACCACAGAATCTGTTTTCCGATTATAGAGCAAGGAGGTTTAATCTACGACAGCTCCTAGCTTATTCTAGGGCTGAAGTTCAGTGTTGTCGTCTGCTCTGACCACAAACGCTGCACTCACCCAAGGGCTGTCCCACGTGCCTTCTCCGCAGGATATGTTGCAGCTGGCCGCAGTTCCTGCTGAAAAGGTTAGTTTGTTTTGTCAAGTAGGTTTTCTATATTTCCCCTTCTCTTACGCGAGGTGGGCTGCCGAACGGTGGTAATTAAGCTACTCATCCCCGTGGGCTCCTACCTGCTCCCGTGCGGAGGGCCACGGAAGAGACCCTCCGCAAGGGTGTTCCTTCTTTCTGTTTGCTCCTGTTTTCGTTTTCGTATCTTAGAGATGCTTTGCGCCTTTTCCCCGCCAGTAGTAGCGCACTGAGCCAACTGAGGCTTTCCGGCACACATGCTGAGGAAAAATATTTCTGCCGAGTTTTGTAGAACGACCGAGTCTTCACTGTAGGGATCACTCATTGAGTGGATACGGTAGTAAAACTATGACCATAATAATAATATTAATTTTGTGCCTTCACTACACTTTTATATGAGTATTCCTATATGACTTCAGAGAGGGATGTATTTTCTCACTATTCTTTCTTATGAACTCTTGGTCCAATCTTATTGTCAGTCGCCGCACAGCAGCTCACCGAAACATTTGGCCTGAAATTCCACCGAAAATTCGTTTTGTTAATGGCGGCAAAAATTGATATTCTACATATAAATGTTATGCGTGCAACTCCTGTAAACCCTCTTGAGTTGCAACTGGTTGGTGTAAGGAGAGTAAGTGGTTAGTAAGTATACGAGAGGTGTCTGTCGTCATTCTTGAACGTTTGAAAGCGAGAGTTGGATATTGCCAGACTAATACGAACATCGAGAAGACGCACAACAGTTACTTATACCTGCTACTTCTACATACCTACTCAAAGACCAAATACATATAATATCTACAGGGAAAAGCGAATGCCGCATTTTGTGTTGGCAATATTTACTCTTAATTCTGGGTCAGAATGCTGTTTGATTATTGCATTTTTGACAAGTGGTAAAATTCTACATAGATCATCTATATCATGGAGATTGGTTAAGCACACCTTTGAAATTCACTGAGGTTTCGTGACACCTTGTGAATGGTTTTTGTTGATTGATGAACAAAGCAACCTAAAGATCCCGTGGTCTATACTGTACATCCTAAGACATAACTCGTGCTACAATGTACCCACACTACCCTAAAGCGGGGTTGTTTTAACCTCCCGGTTATTCAGAAATTGTTTAAAATGAACAAATTTAAAATCTAGCATGCAAATGCTAATTCTTCATATATTATAAGTGTAATAACTACCAGATTTTAGCCTGGTTTCGAAGACTAGTATTATTTTTAGATTGTTCAAATATATTGCATCAAACGTGCAATATTTTTTTTAATTTTAGTTACTACAAATGTTAACTTCAGTTTATCTGACAATGGCCATAAGACGAGCACATGTGTGGGGAGTTGAGTTCTCATATGGAAGACTCGAGCAATCGGTGCGCAGGACCTGCTAAGCTTTATGGCAATAGCTCAAAGAAACCGGGGTGTTAGTCCCGGTGTCTCTTTGGGAATGGGCCTCTTGGTTCGTCTACTGCCGCCTATCTAATCTAATCTCAGTACATGTCTTTCACTTATATCGACGAAGTGGATTTTTTTCTCTCTTAATCAATATCGGATTCAGTTTGTTCCTGATGCTTCTGATTAGCCAAACACCGTGTGGAAATTTGGAACTGCATTGTAAACCCTGCTCCCCTGACATATTTTTATGTCTGTCATCGACGAGCGAAGTCAGAAGAATGATCAGGTTTTCCTTCCGCATGTGTCTTTATTTGTGTGCCTTTCCACCCAATAAAAAACTGCCAGACGAAATTGAGTACTCACAGTATCTTACAGGCAGTTAAGTGAGTTGAACTAGATGTGGAAGGTGCCAAAACTGCTGACTCACCACCTTCAGCGTTACACCCCACCCCGTCCTTCGCGGGTGATGGTCTTACACCACGGAGCGTTCTAATTAGAGCTCTAATTCGATTTACCGCTGCCCAAACTACAGAAAAGTTAAATTAAAAAGTGGCGAAGGTCACTCTTGTGTCCATACGAGACAACTATTCACTCTGGCACGTTTGTTGAATTGGCTATCCACGTACGACTTCCGTCGGCGCCAGCAGCAAAAAGCCAATTCGATTAACTAGATTACACTGCCGTGACCGTGACCACGACTGCAGTTGAAACGCTACCCTTGGCACTCGATGAAATTTCAGCACTGCTATAGCCACTGGAACTGTCAACAATGTTTTGGATGCTTAAATAATTGTGTGAAATGAAGCCGTGTGTTCACGGAAACATAATCGGATTAATTGAGGTGGCGCTGTACTGCTAGCGCCGAAATAAATCGTACGTGGGCATCACCTGTAGAGCTGTGACGTAATATTATTCTTATTGAGTACATTCGCCTATGGTAAGTTTGCGCAACAGTTGTCCATTCTGCGGTTGTAATGTACCACTGAGTTTCTTGTCCTGACTTGAGACGTTTTGTAATCGCGAACTAAAGTTAGATGGCCGTAATTAGCAGAGCTAGGCTGCTCTACTTGTTGCTTAAAGTTTGTTCATTCTTTACATGTGTACGGTACTATGTAAGCGTTGTAGGTATTATGCAGATATACGCTAGCACTAATGCACATTTGCAATATTATGCTAACACTTAAACATATTATGCAGTGACTTATGCGCTGACAATATTCTCGAGCACATTTTTCTATATTATGACAACAGTTACCACCTATAGCATATATATCCTAACAATATAAAAACTTTAACTGTCTTCTCATATTATGTAGTAAACCAGTAACTTTACTCATCATTGTACTCGTAAAACTGCACTCACACATGACAACTAATATTCAATACATTCCACTTACTATAAAGTATACGTAGTCACTAATTATGCTATTCCGCAATATACGTCCCGCAAGCAATAGATACAAGCCTTGCATAGTAACACAGCATTCTAGTAAATACTACTAAATATTTGGTGTATACTGAGGCTGTCAGCACTGTGTGTATTCTGCATATCTTATCTAAATTTGGGCAGGTAGGCCGTTTTCGTCACCATTAGACTTTCTCATATTTATGTATTCTACGGTTAAGAGCTACCATATCAGCCACAGTCTGCTGCTAACAGCTACGATCAGACACAGTCTGCTGCCAACAGCTACGATCAGACACAGTCTGCTGCTAACAGGTACCATCAGACACAGTCTGCTGCAAACAGGTACCATCAGACTCAGTCTGCTTCTAACAGCTACCATGAGACACAGTCTGCTGCCACCAGCTACCATCAGACACGGTCTGCTGCCAACAGCTACCATCAGACACGGTCTGCTGCTAACAGCTACCATCAGACACAGTCTGCTGCTAACAGCTACCATCAGACACAGTCTACTGCCAACAGCTACCATCAGACACAGTCCGCTGCCAACAGCTACCATTAGACACAGTCTACTGCCAACAGCTACCATGAGACACAGTCTGCTGCTAACAGCTACTATCGGCTTATGCTAAGATACACCATCAGACACAGTCTGCTGTTAAAAGCTACCATCGGCTGTTGCTAAGATACACCATCAGACACAGTCTACTCTGAAGAGTTAGCAATTGACTTCATCTGCTGGCAGGAGCCCCCATAACGCACAGTCTACTTCTATGCGCCAGGAAAAGACGCAGTCTGCAGCTATTAAGAGCTACAACCACTAGGCACACCTGCATGCAGTTGCGCTCTGGCGACGTTCTGCACAAGTAGAGCAATAACAGCGCCGCGAGGCTCAACTGCCAATTGCACAACAGAGGCGGTGGCGTCCTTCCCACGCTTACATGTTAATGCTTATCGTTTGTCTCAAGCTTCCGTACCTTATACTGTAGCGTTGTAATTTAGGGATATACTTACTATGATCTCACTCGCTTTTTGTCTCCGTTTCTTGTCCAAAATTCACATTTTGTCGAGAGACACTGCCGGCGTTTCCGGCAATAGCTATGAGAAGGCAGGAGACTGGGCTCATCCCTGGGCCTGTTTGCTCGTTTTTTGCTAACTATTTAATTTAAAAGTTTAATTTATTATCAACAACTTTTATCAGCACTGTAGACTAGCCCAATGACGGTGAACGATGCCTAAAATTGCGAACGTTTTCTCTGTTCTTTGTTATTACATCTGCTATAAGGAAAGGATTTTCCTACGCTACTATTGCGTTACTTTATTAGCTTCAAGCACTTCAGTTATTTCACACATAGTTATAAGTTTGTGATGGGACGGGTGAAATAAGGTGAAATAAAATTCAGAGTAATACAGTGGTATGGAAATTCTTGAGAAGTGGCTGCGTGATGTGCGCAAGTACGTCAGTTTCTTAACGCCAATATTCTGCACTATTAAGGTACTTACTTCTAACAACTAGCAACTGTTCAGCGTAACCTTCTCTATTGTTCCGGCGAGAGCTTATTGGTAAGTATACATTGCTATTTGCGTTTGGCCTGATAGTAAGCAGCTCAGACCGTCCCAAAAACACTTCAAAATACTGTATGTATTTCCTTTTAACTCTGCTTTGTCGAAATTACGCCGACACTGCTTCCTTTATGTCTTGGAATATAGTGCCCAGCAACGTTAGTGATACCTAACTTTGGAAAAAATTCATTGCTTTGAAACTTTGACAAAGTTGTGATGTTGTCCTCCACTGATTACTATTAACCGTTCAATGGAGACAGTGCCACGTCTGTCACTTACAGAATAAAAAACAAAAGTGGCAAAAGTAATCTTGCTTTGAAGAATAAAATGACTCTATAACTTGCAATGTGCTTGCAGTGCGCCGCCCAAACCGATGATGGAAGACACGGGAAATAAACATGACACTCTTTCTTGGGAGAAAATAAGAGTGCCGTTTTCTTGTCATGTTTGTTTGGGTCCTAAGAGGTCCAGCGGCAGCTCTCTGCAGTACCGAGTTACACTATAGGTGGCTTGTCAAACAAATTAAAGTTTTATGAAACTTCAAAGCTGACGAAAAGAGTTATGTAGAAATAATTTATAACTCAACTCTACTTCATTCAACTTCAAAGCTGAAGAAAAGAGTTGTGGAGAAATAATTTATGACTCAACTCGACACCAAAGCTGAAGAGTTGTGGAGAAATACTTGAGAGTTCGGTTCCACCGTAACGCTCATGGTACGATCGTTCAAATATCGGCAATAGTCCACTGTAGGGCAACTTTTCTACCATCTATCAAAACTTACGCATTTCGCAGTGTACGGAATTTAAGCGTTTGCAACTTAGGGGCCTAATGCGGCCGTCGGACGGCATTTGGCTGTAGTTGCATGACTGACACATGTGAGAGGTACGTGATGCTTGCTTCTAGGCACAAGTAACTTAACTCGTATATTAACCTGAAGCACTTTAATGCTTTCCAACTTCTATCAACCTGAAGACGCTAATTTTAATTGCTTTCCTATATTATCTGACGTATTCACTTCTTAGTTATTAAGTCTAGCAATTTATTGTCTTACGTTTATTCATATTCCACGCATCTGTTGACTTTAAGTAGAGTAAGTTTAGTTTCGCATCTCGTTTACCCTGAACTATCTGACTGTCTTTCTTTAGCTCTTCTTACTTTAAGCAAATCGTTTTCGGTTGCAGTGAAACGCTGGAGTTTGTACTTAATTCGGTCTCTCAATATTTAGGACGAAGCCCATTTTTTCGGAGTGTAAGCCAAATTTTCTATAAGAAATCATTTTAAAATTCAGTCGAAATTGTCAAATAGAGGGCGATGTTTCCCCAATTGTTTTGATGCAACTCTTTCAGAAAATTTTAGGAAACAGCCGATGGTCAATGAGAGATAAATTCGATAGTGTTGGTTAGTTGCCTCAAATTTTCTGATTAAGAAACACAGACGCGTACAAAGTCCGGAGTTTCCCTGTCTGATGTGAATTACCCCATGTTAATCCCTGTGTTCTGACTCCATGGGGTAGATTGACTATCTTAGTGACCATATAGAGTTCCTAGATCCGCTAGACACACTAGTCTCACAGTGGTGCCGTGTCTCGTTGCCAGATTTGATTCTGTCCTGGGTACGGCTCGATTAACTCGATATTCGAAGAACAAACGAAACGTTTGACCAGCTGTGTTACCAAGCGTGCACTTATGTACGTTAAATACACGCATTAAGGCGGATTTCTGGTGCCCATGCGTACTGCTTAGCGTCCTAATGCGTTGTTGTCTCTTTCCTTGTAAGCGCGGCTGCGTGTGTCTACCAGGAGTGATTGACAATACAATCGGCAATGTGGTCGACGGCCCCGGGGTGACTGTGTTGCTCTCTACGTTACTCTAATAACTCCCTCTGGGTACCGCGGACACTCGCTATCACACAGCGCGGTCGACCCAACACAGCCTGGAGACAGTAGCTTGCTGTACCTGATGTTAGGTTTTTGTAGGTAACAAACTTGTTGCGCCGCACGCCGCTTGTTGCTGCTATGTGGCCCCGGCCTAAGCAAGCGTCATCAACAAAGTTTTGGATTTCACTGCAAATTTAGGGTTAATTAAAACTCGAAAAGCTGTGCACTTTTCTGTTCTTCTTACGGACGCAGCCACGCTTGTGACCGCTGAGTAGCAAGTATGGGCGCCTAAATACTGTCATATGAAGCCGTCCTTGCGCTTCGGTTGGTCAAGTGACGGAAATACGAGAAACGAATCCCTAAGTTTCCCAACGTTTCGGGTCCAGTAAAGATTCGTTCGAGTAACAAGTTCACCACTGTATTTGTGTTATGTTGACGTTTGACCAAGCCTTTGTTCAATACAAACCTCGTTATGGAAATTTAGGATTTTGTTGTTGTGTTTAGGCTCTAAATAGCATAGGCGTTTTTGCTACCATTATGAACCTTGTTTTCGCTGTCTTCAGTCACTGAATAAAGAACTGCAATTTTACTCCCTGTTTTATACCAATGGCCTTCACACTTATAGAACTGACAGAAATGATCCGACAGATAAATTACAATACAGTAAAACTTTTATTACCTCCGCCAAGGAGGTTATATTTTTGTTTAGTCGATCTGTTGTCTGTATTTCTGTTTGTTTGTCTGTCCCTAAGATAACTAAAAAAAGTTATGAACAAATCTTTACAAAATTTACAGGGATGGTTAGGTAGGTATGTTAGGAGGAATAGATGGCTAACTTTTGGTGAAGATCCGTTCAACGGTTTGCTTGTTTCTCTCCCTCTTTTTGTCGCGGTAGCATTTTTATTATTGAAATTTCACGCCCGGGCCACCACGAACAGGTAGCACGACCCAAATGAAGCATTTTGCAACGGCGGGAAGTCCGAAACGCTGCAAAAGAATACCCAACAAAAAGCCGTTAACAGCTGACTTAAACGCCTGCAGACCAACACGACCGAAAGCCGATGCCGGCAATGAGTTCCAAGCCCCAACAGGCCTGGGCACGAAGCACTGATTGAACTGACGAATTCGGCATCCAACGCTCTAAAAATTGAAACAGTGCGCGTTATCCGTAGTAAGTGTAATCCTCCCAAATAGCTTGAGAGCAGGGACAGAAGAATACAGCCAATGTGTCTCATTGTGGTATACCTTAGAAAACATACAGAGCCCAGCCACCTCTATCTTATGGGATAGATTCACCAGCTCATATTCGGCGTACAGCCTGCTGGCTGGTCAGTAGCTGAACTGGTCAGCAGCTGAAGCCCTGACCGGTGAGCAATACTCCAACACAGACAGCAAAAAAGTATCTGCGGGAAACGTCACTGTCACCAAACACAGAACTCACCTTACGCAAGAGCCCAATCCTTCTGGAAGCACGTGACACCAATCGCCTAATATGCGGCTCAAAAGTGAGCTTCTTATCAAAGACAAAACCGAGAATCTCCAAAGAGCTAGACTCCTGAGGTAAACTGTCATCTATCGTGAGATGTGGATGCTTCGGTAAAAGTGCCCGAGACCGACTGACAGTCACAGACTTGGTGTGACTGGCATTCAGCTTCATACTTCAAGCTGAACACCATGCATTAATGCGTGACAGATCCGTATTCAGATACTGAGCGACATCATTACGCACTTGTGCAAAAGACCCCTGTGGTTGACGATGTCAAATGCCTCGCTAAAGTCCAACTGTACAAGGCGTGCCTCAAACCCACAATCCAGCGCAAACTGCAAATGGTGTGACATCGACAACAATGCGTAACAACAACCCAAACCAGTTGTGTATGCAAACTGAAAAGCATGAAGCAAACCCTTAGCCTTCGCAAAACGACCAAGCTTAGAAGCGACCAACTTCTCGAACACTTTTGACAAAATGGGCGTCAGCGTAATAGGTCGGTAGTTGGCCACATGGGGCGACACCGGACTTTTGGGAATGGGAGTAATATTCCCAGTACGCCAACCACGGGAAAAATATCGTAACGGTGTCAGGCGCTGGACGACCACTCCAAGCTTGGGGCGAGAACGTCAGCAAGCTGCTTATAAAACAGAGGAAATATACCCACCGGGTCCATACCTCCATAAGGATCAAGGACCTCAAGCAGCACCCTGAATAGTATCAGATCTGAACACCAAAGAGGTTGAACGAGGTTCAGGGTGACATCCATGGGACAATGGCAACACATCTTTGCTTTGGCACAAAAAGCTATGGACCAATCTTTATGAAATTTGCATGAATTGTTGGGGTTATAACTAGGAGCAAATGACCAAATTCTTGTGTTGATCTGTTTTTTCGTTTGTTTGTGTTTTTTTTTTTTTTTTTGTCAGTGACATATCTCAAAAATATTGAACGACTGAACGAAACTTAATGAAAATTGGTGAAATTGTTAAACATATTTAAATACATAAGTCACTGAATTTTAGCGATGATCGGTTAGTCAGTCCGTTTGTGTGTTTGACGAATGTTTGTCAAAATACAGTTCAAAAAGCTGCAAGCGGATCTTCATGAAAATTATAGAAACTGTTATTACTGTCAAGAGTCACAACTGACCAAATTTTAGTGATGATAGGGAAAAAATCCTAGTTTTAGGACTAATTTTATTTTTTTTTAACATTGCCCTGCTTGGCGGAGATATGAGCTCAGAATGCTTCAATTTACATTGTAGCATCGCTGCATCATAGAGGGTAGCGTCTCATACTGGAAAAATTAGTGACAGAGAGCCTTGTTACAAGCAGGGAATTTTATATATGTGATATCTTAAACAAAGCCGTTCTTCAGTAAGAAACCGGCGCTTTTTGAACCCGGTTGGGTTATGGATGGCACTTACGGTCAAGAAGAACATACTTCTGCACGCTGCTTCTACAGCAAGCCAATGCAAATAGAATAAAGACACTTGATCACAAGGGCACAAAATACGAAACGTACTTCATGACTCTTCCGATAACGTTTGCCACAAGCAAGGCTTCGCTTTGCCCATTGTTGCAGCAACCTAATGTGTAAAACTTCTCAAATTTAGCTGTCCCTGCTGCTTCTACGCTGCAGTAAGTGCCGAGCGCAGAGGTTCGAATATCTGTCTGTCTTCTTTCTATGAACATCTCTCTTTATTTTGAATGGGTATCGTGTATAGCGTAGGCTTACATTTTAGCGTAATGTTCAGCCCCTTTAAGTTGTCACGGAAACGTCTGTTCTCAAAACCTGGAACATTTCGTTTTTTGTACTCTCGTGGGCAGCTGCCTTAATACAAGCACTAATAAAAGAGAACACCATTAAAAATAAAACTCGAGTTACGACTATCCTCAGAATTTGAGGAAGACCTAGCGAAGCAGATAAGAGTTGCTTAGGCAGTCCCTTTCGACACGATTTTGTCACGAACGGATCGGTAGTGAAAAATGAAGAGCTACGTGTTGTATTATAGTGTGTATATACATAGAAATATGTTTTATTTTGAAAAAATTAAAAAAGCAGAACTTGACGATTAGAGTGGAGCCTTCGGGTATACAAAGGAAGCGTTTCAGGTGAGAGATGATTGCGCACGTAAAACGCTCCCCATGACAATCATGGCGAAAAGAGAATATGATATGATACTTGTTGAATAGTAAATACTGTTCCAAAGTTCACAATAATTTCATCAAATGTACCTTATACGGTGCGAAGATTATTAATAGTCATTTTCAGAAACTAGAAACTAGATACATGAAATGATGAAAGATTTATCTAGAGAATTCACTTTTTTGAGGCAAGTTAGAAAGATCTGACACCCCAAAAATAATGTATTTAAAGTTCAAGACACAGAGAAAACAGTGGGCACAAAGATTTCTTCTGGGTGCAGCAACGTCTTCACTTCGGCTCTGCAATGCTTTAAAAATTTAACCAAAGTTTAGAATGAAATTTTGTCTACCATTTCTTCTTTAATCTAAACTATTATTCTCTACCTCTGAACTGTCTTCCATATTTCAAACATGTTTCGATTAAATACTCCGGAGTAGCGTTTAGATATTCTTTTGGAGTACGGTCTGGTGACTTCGCTGGCCAATACAACGCACTGATATTTAATCACACAAATAATTGTTTTATTAGCTTAGTACTGCGCATAAAGCATTATCTCTGTGAAAAATACATTATTTTCATTATAGATACAAAAAAACGAGTGAAAGATATTTTTCCAAAATGTAGGATATCATTTCCAGCTCCCTCCAAAAGCTCCCCAAGTGATAACACGGTCTCCTCCATAAGATCGTTTGAAAAAGAACTGGTCCTCATTGTTCTAATCGAGCCAAGCGTTATTGCAAGCGGTTCACACGTTAGGCTTTTGCTCTCCGTACGTTCATACGTCACAGCGGTCTAATGCGTTGCTGTGTCTGTTAAGACAACAGAAAAGAGCATAGCTTTCTGAGATCTAGTTCACTGCATATTTAAAGACGCATTTGAAGCTTTGCTAGTGACATTTGCTAAGCGAACTGATCTGACAGCCAACATTTTAACAAATCCTTTAGCGTACACACAGCTTTCTTTGTAATGACATAACGAAGCATTTGAATGTTTTGATGTATGAATGTAGTGCAAAAGTCAGTTGTGTGGATAGGCCCTGAAGCAAAGGAAGCTTCAGTTCTTCATGGAATGCTACATTCGTCCTCTTGTCGTGTTGCCACGTGGCGTTTTCCTCGCCGCTTTTGTCTCGTGTGCTCAAGAGTGTGCTTCTTATGCCGGGACGCGCTGTACAGTGCGAGTATTTAGTTTTGCCCTGGCATACCCAGCGCATTCTTCCTGCTCTCATGAGCCAAATCCACTCTACCGAGCAGTGCGGGACAGCTCGTCTTCCAGTATCATTCAAATTTAGTTATATTTCACGGTCTGTCGAACAATTGTCGCCTTTGGAGATCTCTCGTAGGAGCCTATGCGGAGGTTTTCAGTAGGTAGTTTAGGCGGTCATTCGGTGTCGTTGTTTCATACATTGCAGGATCTTCAAAGAACTTCTGACTTTTGCAGTTGCAGTTAGGTTATCTCCAGAGTCACTATGCGCCAGAATCTATCTCTTTAGGAAACTTTTAAGTGAACATTTCTTTCCCATGATGACACAGTTTGACGATTTTCATTGTCTTGAGGCCGTAGATGATGCACTCGGAATTTTAAGAAGCACCCGAAAATTTGCAAGTGATGCCAGCTCAGTCAGTTGACACGACAGTCAACGTTTCAGCAAAGATGCAGTACGCACGGTTGCATTGCATTCGGGTGGTTGAAGTGCGAGTGTAGGACAAACGGCTGACGTGTGCACCCCCGTAAAATTTTCTGTTCCAAAACAATTTGGCTGTAATCATGAAACATGCTAGCTGTGGTACAAAGTTTATTCTAACTACCAGTTATATCTTTATTGTACACCAGGTTCTCTTCAAACTGAGAAGTTTCCCGAAACTCAGACGATTGATTTACATGTTTTCTATTTCAGGCATTCTACTGAGCATGCATATGCAACTTTGAAAACATTATCTGATTGGTGATTGCCCCTCTGCTTTTAAAATATAAGTAATGTACCAGTTGTGTTAGTATTGAAAAAAATACCTCCAAGCGTTGGAAAAATAAAATATCTATTTCTAAACTCAATATGTGCAGTTGTATCGAAATCCTATTAAGTGAGCTTATGAGGTTTGTAAATTCGTACCAACTTTGTTTAAATTTACAGGGCTTGGGTGTCGTAAACATAACCTAGGAAGGAATCGCTATAAAAGTAACTGATAACTGACCGGAATGTATTTTTATCGTGATTAATCTTACAATATAACCCAGAAATTCGGACCTCGGATCAATGTTTTTGCAGTTAGAAATTTTCTAAGCATAAACACCGCTGTGGCGGCTATAAATACCTGCACCGAGCCCACAGCAGCTCTTTGACCCTCGGAACTGAATAAGTTTGCTGTAACCTTTTGTTGTGTGGTTTATATTTTCAGAAGCTAAGGTGTTATCGATTGGCAGGGTGAAGTCCAGCCACGCCCTTTATATAACGGGCGGTTCTAGGGCACCCAAGGATTATGAGACACAGGGGGCGGGGCCAAGCTGTAGTGCATCATGGGAAATTTGCTTGTGACGTCATAAAAACCAAGTACGTTTATCATTAGCTATTTTGCTTGTATCTTCATCATTTCATTTGGGCCTCCAGAGTGTTCTACAATCTTTATAGTTGCACAAAATTATGTATCAAAATATCTATGAAACTTTTTAGCTCTCTGAAGGAAAAAAATTGAAAAAAAGCTTTGGTTAAAAAGCTTGTAGAAGAGCAGATGAATTCAACCAGCAAATTAATGCCCGTATGTATCGGAACCTTTTTAGAGCCAAGTTTATCGTCTTTAAAATGCAATAAATCAAGTGAGTTTTATCGAGAGTAATATGGCATTCTAAAGATAGATTTATATGAGTGAACAGCGCGATGTTTTCGATTCATTTTCGTATTCTACCAATGATCTGCTATCCTCTATAATTTTAACCGCAGCAACAAAAATTGGCTCAGATGCGAGCGATTGAACGCCGAGATAGAAGAACGTTTAACAAGATTTGTAAGAAAAACAGTAAAGGATAAAAAGTACTTTCCTTCCGACGAAGTTATATTAAAGCAAAAGTCTATATATCATACGCAGAAGCCATACAATTGCTCGGTAAAATTAGAACAAAAACAGCTGCTATACGCTGCGCGCGTTACAGCAGTATAACAGTAGGGTCGCGTCCGACTCGCGTTAACTAACTTGCAAAGAAGTTACCTAACCATATTCCCAACACCTTAACTGTCTTAGAGAACGATGTTGTTGAAATGAGCGAATACTAAATCCATAATTTTTCCAATGATGCTGTAGTTCTTACGATTAAGAGAGGCGGATATATTAACGACGCGTACGCGACGGCACAGCTTAGGGCCACATTTTACCGACACTCTCCGACCGGGTGCGTGCATCTTACGGAAAACAACCTAAATAATAACAAAATTTTATCCTTCAGAGAGCAAAAAAAAAAAATGTTCATAGATGTTTTGATATATATTTTTGTGAAACGATGATGATTGTATGACATGTAGGACTCTCTGGAGGCCCAAATGAAATGATGAGGAAATAATGCAAAATAGCTACTGATAAACGTACCAGGTTTTTATGACGTCATAAGCCCATTTCTCATGATGCACTACAGCTTGGCCCGCCCCCTGGGTTAACCTGTTGTGTCTCATAATCCTTGCAGGGCACCTATCAGAAGTCTGGACAAGCCAAGCCTATTAGGCTTAGCTTGGTATTGCCGCATCAGTCGGTGGCACCTATCCCTTCCCCCCTCCTCCCGCGAGGAAATGTCAGGTCCGTCCGAGTCTATAGATGTAGAGGCAGTCTCTATTTAGTTTGGGTTCATAATGGCAGTTCAAATGACAGTCTTTTCACTGTGTTTTCTTAGTTAATTGTCCCAAGGTTTGTACTGGTTTTCTTACCACAACTGTAAGTATACCAATGGATTTGTTGAACTGTTAGCCGTCAAGTGAACTGCTTAGCAAGTGGCGCTAGCAAAGGTATTGCAGTCCTCTCAAATTTGCAGCGAATTAGAGAACTTGGAAAGATGGACACTATTGAAATGTACACAACCGCATATTCGGATCAATAGCTGGAAGAACACGTTCAAGAGACCAACGTGTAAAGCGGAGTTTAAACCTGACGCTTGCTCAACGTACACACTTCAAAACCTCAACTGATTCACAAGTTTTGCAAGGAATAATTGACTGAAAGGCCTGCTCCTGTCATTCGGTAAATTTTTAGCGGTGCCCTTCCCTTAGTCGTGGTTATTTTAGACCCCTGTTTGGGAAATATTAATGCTCTAAACACGAATTTATAGGTTGCTGCCAACGTTAATTCTTAGTTTTCGATGAATTATGTTCATTTTAGCGTGATATCAGTACCTCTATGGCAGGCTAGTCCAATCCTCCATCTGATCTGATTACCTCATCTAACCTAAAACTCCACAAAACGACTATAGAATGCAAAAAGGAAACTCCTTTGTAATAAGTTTTTCTCTTTGTGCTTCAGACGATAAATGTGCTGCAAAATACCATAAAAATTTTGAGCACCTCAATGAGTATGGTTTCAAAACGTTATAATTAATGGTACAGTTCAACGCAATATTTATTTTCAAATCCTACGCTCATGAAATGGATAAAACTTGAAACCAAATGTATTCTTTCATGTGTATTTTGATGAGAACAATCAATGCAGCAATCGAAAAGGCAAAAATGAAACACTGAAGAACTAATTAGTGAAATTACTAATTTGACAAAGCTAAACTTTTTTGTTACTCATTGCTGATTATTAATACTATGCGCATGGCCGTTTGAAGACAGAAGGTACGTCAACTAATCGTTTACTATAATTTACATATAATTTAGATCCCTCTTCAGCTGAAATATTTCCCCACTCTTCCTGAAAAAATTCCTCCAATTGAGCAAGATATCAAGGTTTCCTTTGCAGTCCTTTTAACTTCAATGTTCGCCATAAATTTTCGATGGAATTGAGGTCTCGAGGTTAGGGACTTTGCGATGGCCCTCGCTAATAGTCGTATTGATATGGTTGTTCAACGTTAGCAGAGCAATAAATGCATTCAATTAATAAGGGCTCTCACTTTCTCCATCTTCTGTAACCTGGTCTAATTTTTGCCTCTTGGTTTCAGT
>LQNS02278091.1:18559796-18572685 GCA_001587735.2 Parhyale hawaiensis | reverse complement strand
GCGATGGCCCTCGCTAATAGTCGTATTGATATGGTTGTTCAACGTTAGCAGAGCAATAAATGCATTCAATTAATAAGGGCTCTCACTTTCTCCATCTTCTGTAACCTGGTCTAATTTTTGCCTCTTGGTTTCAGTGGTTTGCATCAGAACGGAAGAGGATCGCCAAATTCTACAACCAAGTCTATTTTTCGTGTGTCGATTTTGACAAGAGCGTGACACGAAAGAATCAAATATATCAACATTCCTGCTATATTATGTTATAAACGTTATCGGTGGCTTCATTGAACCGTTGGTTTGTCTTTCAGTCTTTTTTTAACCTAAAGAGAAAATATAATTCAGCTGCTGAACTCCAAGGAAATGAGATAGCAGGAAATTCGAGCCTCAAATTAATTTGCATGGGAAAAAAACCCGGAGGAAAAATTTCCCGGTAGGAAAAAATACTCGAAGGAAAAGGGCCCCGCCTATCACCTAATGTACCATTCTTGCCTGTATTTAGTTATTTTGAAGTAAGTTACAATAAAATACGTTAAACTATACTGTACTACATTTGCCTACACTGACCTAACGAAAACAAGCCTAACCTAATCTAACTTTTTGTAACTGAACCCAGCTTAATTTAACCACATCTAACTAAACACATCCCATTCTAACCTAACATTACCTGGCTTCTTCTAACCTAACCTAACCTAACTTTACCTAACCTGACCTAACCTCACCTAAGGTAATCGTTCCTAAACCAACCTCACCTAACCTAATGTCATCTAATCTAACCTAACCTAACCCAACCTCACCTAACCTAAGCTCTCCTAACCAACCTAAGCTCACTTAACCAAATCTAACTTAACTTAACGTCACATAAACTATTTAAGGGGTACTTGCAACCCACGTTCGCAATTGCTAGGTGGCTTCAAGAAAAAGGCGGGGCTTGTTTTCCTACTAGGCTTTTTTGCGGGTGGCTTTTTCCAACCGTTTTTTTTTTCTGGATAAAAACTAACGTAGCAAAATATAGATTTCTGAAGTATGCTTGAAATGCAGAATTTTCTGACGTCTGCTTTTCATAAAATTGCGTAAATCAGTACCATATGCACCAATTATTTGAGTTCCATTTACTTTTTATCCATTGTCATCAGCCTTCTTTCTTCGACTATGAAATGTCTTCATTGCAGAAGATGCTCTCCACGTAGCCTCTCCATCTGCCAATGCGGAGCGTGCTAATATTATTTCGTTCCCCAGTATGAAGCATGCAAAGTTTAACTCGTCTCCCGATGCGCAGCATGCTAATTTTACAGCCAACAGCAGCAGCCAGGTGGTGGAAGAGATATGCTAATGGAATAAAAGAGAACTGCAAAGACTCGAGCTTAAAAAGAGAAAAGCCGTCGACAATCGATTGTTACCACATGGATGGGACTAGTGAACGAGTATCTCAAATCTATGGCTAATGACGTCATTAATTGGCTCGTCAGACTTGACTTTAGGTACGCCTATTAAGATCTACTTGCCCAGCACTTCAGACACGCCCATTGGCTCCATACCGTTAGCCGGAATTTCAGGCGTTTACCCTAAATCAATTACGCTTGTGACTTCCGAAGACTCATTTTAACTTAGGGAAATGTAGCTTTTAAGTGTCTCAAACGTAATGGGGCTGCTTTTAACACTTCAAGAAGTTGGCGAAGGCAACGTTTCTGCCTGAAGTTTCTAACTTCTCTTCGCTATATCAATGAAGAATGATGCCTTATCAATGTTGAGACTCTGACGCACAACATCAGGTATTGGAAGATGAAACGTCAAATATTTTTTGACAGAAATCTGATAAGTGTCGTCGAGGGCCACTGACCGTTCTGGGGCTGCGTTAAGGTTTAACATATGAATGGAGGGCCCACTCGATCACACTCAGCGTATCGACTAAACGCCCATTATACACTATACCATTCCCAGAATTTTGTATGCTCTACTGGCTACCCACCCGAATACAGAGAATTCGTGGAACGACATCAAGCCCGACCTACTCAGAAGTGGCGATGTTAGAAAGCGGGTCCAAAGGAGTTTTTGTTCCGCAAGTGTATTGCTCAGCATCCGCAGGCTCTGGTGGGTCGGTTTCAACAGAAAGTGCGCAGCGGCCTTAGTTTTGATTCACTCCAAACTGGAAAAGATAACCGACACTTTACCTACAGTGGCGGCTTGAGACTTCAATATTGAGAAAACCCCCCTGTAGCCCCCACTATTGCTGCTATGCAACCAACATACATATGATGTATCATAGACCACACCGTACATACATTGACTGGACACTGAAATCGGGCCTCTCGCAATTGGGCCTGGAGGCCGATTTACGTAAGTGTTAATAAAATGAGCTCCAATCCCAGAGACCTCAGACAAAGATTAATTTCTTCGTCGTACCATAAGGAATGCTTTGCAAAGCAGGGAATCTAAATTCACAATCACATATCTTCAGTAGGCGATCTATATCACACCTTCGGACACCAATAATGATTGAAAATTCATCATAATTTCTAGGAATATTAAAATTTTATAGAAAAAATTGACTCATCGATACTACACATAATGTACTTTAATATTACATAGAACTGAGTTTTTCCAATGACGGATTTCTAGCAATAATCTCAGAAACTGATGCTAATAGGGCTTTCGGTAGACGTCATCCCAATAGCAGCAACAAAAGGGAGGTTCAGAAAACCCAGTAATGTTGAAAAAATTCATTAAAACCACCGTAATACATTGGTAGCAATGAACTAAAAATACATTGTTACTACCAATACCAAAACAGCCGATAAATGATCTTAAAACATAACAATTTAGGACCAATGCAACCCTTCATTACTGGAATCATCTAAAGCTTTACATCGTGATTGTCTAAATCATTTCACATAACTGCCTAGGTATATTACACCACTTCGTAGTTGCCTACGTTATATCACTTCATGGTTTCCTATGTTGTATTACTTTTTGGTTGCCTGAGTTAAATCAATTCATGAGTGCCTAGATTACACCACTTCATGGGTGCCTACATTACTTCACTTCAGGGCTGCCGATGATATATCACTAAACAGCTGTCAAAGCTACATTACTTTATGGTAGCCAAAGCAATATAAAGCATAGCTGAAATGCTAGATCACTTCATAGCTGACAATGCAATATCACTTCACAACTGCCAATGCTAGATCCCTTCATGGCAGCCAATGCTATATCACTTCACGGTTGTCAATAATGTATAACTTTACAGGTGCCAGAGATGTATCACTGCAGGGCAGACAATGCTAGATCACTTCATGGCTACCAAGACTAGATCACTTCACGGCTGCCAATGCTAAATCACTTCACGGCTGCCATTGCTAGATCATTTCACCAAAGTGGGGGGCTGGCACTTTTTGGCGCCGAATATTTGGCGCTGATTGAAATTGAAACAAGATATATTGATTAGATGAAATTACTATAAACCCCTTTTCTTTTAGTTTAATATCTAAAAACTAACATTGAAATAGTCGCATAATATGTAACATGCGCTATGCAACTTTCACATACTAAAGAAGATAATATCAAGGCTATATTGACTAAACTAATTTATTTAATACATCTCGTGTTTGTGGGCTAACCCACTCAACTATTTGAACGGCTCTTTTTTAACCTAACCATATAGGTACCTAATCTAACTATACCTAACCATACCTAGCCAAACCACATCTAACCTAAATATTGGGCGCCAAAAAAATGGATGCCAAAACATCGGCGCCAAAAGTCCCATTCCGGTCAATTAGATAGTTTATTTGCCATTTTAGCACTCTTTTTGCACTTTGAAGCACCCCGAGAGAAAAATTTTAAATACATTTCTTATTTTAATTCATGAGATAAGTACTTAATACAAGGTTACAAGAGATCTTTCTGTAACAGTTTCCATTTTTTCACAGCTTAACAACCAATTCTTTTTTTGCGTAGCAATTCCTTACGTCCATTTAGACTTAGACCCGCTCTCTGTGAGTAATGATTACAGAATGTCCCGGTTTTCCTCTGAAGGTTAAGTTACTGCGAGCATTCTGAAGCAATATAAAATATTCTACCCTGAAATTTAACCAGGATCTACCCGCTTCCTATTGCAAAATTGATACCGTACCAACACTGTTTTACCCACAAATGCATTGAAAATGCATACACGAGAGTCGTTCCAAAAGTAATGCAGCATTTTTTACCTCAAAAATTTGAAGAGCTACGAAGATGTAAGTAGCACTATTAAACGCGTATCCTTTTGTGCTCTATAATTTATTTTTTTGCAATTTAATGTAGTCACCACCACTCTCAAAGCACTATTGCCAGCGATGAACGATATACTTCATTGTGTCCGTCGTAAAAGTCAGCTCCTGCCGAGGTGGTCCATTTTTTCACTGCTACGATTGCGACGTTGTTTTTTATGCGTCTTTCAGAGGTCTGAAGAAGTGGAAGTCTGACGGAGCCAGGACCCGACTATACGGTGGTTGAGAGAGCACCATCCAGCCGAACTTAGTCTCATGTTCCGTGGTCTTCAAACTCGTGTGTAGACTGGCGTTGTCGTGTTACAAACGAAATGTTTCCCTTTTCTGTGGCCTTACACTGGCAATCATCCGGGCTTTCGGCTTGGTCAACATAATGGTCAGAGTTGACAATCGCCACTGGTTCCAAGAAATCCGGGTGGATGACGCTCTTCCTGTCCCGGAAGACTGTGCACATTACTTTTCCTGCAGATGTCTACGTCGTTAACTTCTTCCTAGCAGAGGAGTGTGAGTGATGCCTTTCCATCGATTGCCGTTTGGACTCTGGGTCGTAGTCGTGACACTACTTTTCGTCAACAGTGATAATACGGTCCTAGAATCCGTCACCTGCAGCTTCGTACTGATCGAACAAGTCCTGACAGACACTCGGCCAGTGGTCCTTTTGTTCCTGCTTGAGCATTCGTGGAACCCACCCAGCACACACTTTGTTGTATCCTAGAGATGAAAATATCGTTTACAGAGCACTGACTCCCACATCCATCTCTACTCGCGTTTCATTCAACCTCATCCGCCGATCGGTGCGTATGAGGTGATCGAAGCGCACTTTGTTTTCTGGGTATAGAGGCTGTGTATGGATGTCCGGAGCGCACTTTGTCACTCATATCCCCGTCGCTACTCTGAAATCAACGAACCCATTTTCTAACTGTGCTGACATCAACTGCATCGGCATTGTAAACATTCACCACGCGCCAGTGCATGCTGATTGGTTCCATTTTATTGCTCATGGAGGAATTCAATGACTCGTCTCTGCTTCTGAAGCACGTCCATGACAGGGATTGCTTTCTTAGAGTGCCTCATAGTCATTATCTGCAACAGAGAGATGAAAATTTCGGCTCATGAGTCCATAAGTTTAGTCACCATAACAATGTAGTTTGTAATCCCCTCGGATCCCTTCGGGCAGAATATAAAAATAGGAGGAATTACTTTTGGAACGACCTTCGAATTTTCTATATATCAATGAATTTCTTGTTTTCATTCGCAGATTCTGATTCTACACCCTAATATTCATGCATAACACTGTTATTTTCGTTTTCCATGTACCACAAAAGTGATCAAGAAGCAATTTTGTCGTGAAAGAACATATATTTCCCCCATCGAATAGTTGAGAATATCTGAAATTTATGTTTAAAATCAAGATGCATTCATTCTCTTTCAGATGCTAGTCAGTTTCAAGTGAGCCTAAAGTATTTGCCAATTTGTGTTTTGGCAAAAATTAGAAACATTATATTAACAATAGTTTGGGAAATGTTACCTATAACATTATTTATGAGAGAACTAGTGGCTCACACCGTCATAAAAATGACGACAGAAAATAGGTAGCTACTTCAGTAAATCCCCATCTGTAATCAACTACTCAAAAGACTTCTCAAAGAAAAATTGAACACTGTGCCCGTAAACAACGACATGTATTTGACGTAGTCCAGTTGAATTTCCGGTATCAACTTTACATTCAACAGACACGTTCAGGCCCGAGCTCAGGTTCATAAATATATATTAAATCTATATGTTCTCGCCAACTTTGCCCGATTTCCCGACCCCGTAACATGGATACCGTTCCGCGCTATTCAGCTTTCGTAATTCCTCCTATCTTAGTCCTATACTTTACGTCGTGATAGAAAAAATATTAATATATTTATAAATAAGTATAACCACAACGCAAATTATTATACTAGAGTGCCTGCTCTGTCAAAAATGACAGCGAAGAATTTGTGATGATCATTCTTCATTGATCATGCTCTTGTCAATGCTATTGCCAACTTAAAGGATCATAGAGATGAGCGTTCACGGCTTCATAATTGCTGTGCATAAAAACTATTCATTTTTTTTCTCTGNCATTCTTCATTGATCATGCTCTTGTCAATGCTATTGCCAACTTAAAGGATCATAGAGATGAGCGTTCACGGCTTCATAATTGCTGTGCATAAAAACTATTCACTTTTTTCTCTGACATAGAGAAAATGAATAACTTTTTGCAGGCACTTCAGCAACGCTCAAAATAATTGTTTCGATTTCGTATCACGGATATTCCAGGGAATCATGTACGTCCAATGGTTTTTGCTTAGCGAAAGCTAGTTCGTCGACGATTGCATAAAGATTGGAAGGATAGATGATGCAAAGAAGTTATCTGTGGGAAGAAACTACGAATCAAGATGCATGAGAGTGCTAATGGAAGCTTCAGATGTTTTCAGTGCTGCGATTTCAACTTTAGCAACGCAAGATGTGCATTCAAATAGAAGGTGGTCCTATACTTTGCCATAGATTCGATGTATGGAGAAGGTAATACTCGTACAAATCAGACTCCATGACACCTCTAAGAGAAGCTTCAGATATAATCATGGTTTGAATTTCAACTGTCGCTGATTAAGATACGTTTGCCATCGACAGCAGCCTGGTCAGTTTTCTACCAATTAGTTTTCAGTGAAGCTTGACAGGATGGCCACTGTCACCAACCTGGCCCAATTTTCGCCTGTTTTCTTTAAGTGCAACAGAAAATGGACAAATCAACAAACAATTCAACTAGAACGAGGGCCTCGGTGGTGTAAGGCCATCACTCCGGTAGGAGGCAAATTCAACGAAATCATTTTTGATGAACGTGGCTAGCACACAACCCTATTCCTTCCTAGACATTAGCTCTCCAATAGTAACATACGAAAAAAGTAGAACGCCCCGTTCTCCAGACATTCTGCCGTGGTGGAGGCAAATTCACCGGGGTGGAGAAAATTCATCCCCGTCATTTTTATCTCCAGCTAGGTCTAGTTTTTTGGCATGGGTCACATCTAGGTCAACCCACCAAACTCCCTACAAAAAATTATGAAGATCGCTCATCTCCTTCGACCACTTATTGGGTGGAAAGACAAATATACAAATATTAATATACAAATATATACACTTAAATCTTCAACGAAAGCATTATCACCTCTCTCCCTTCGTTCGCGGGTGATAAACAGATAAATACACATCGGTCCTTACTATATCGTGGATAATACTGATAATACGAGTTCAATACTCAATTGAAACTTATTGTGCTAAATGAAAGATGGGAAAGTTCATTGAAGTATTTAATTCTCTTTCTGCTTTTTTATCACTTCGGTCAATCTTTCATCAGTAGTTGACGTGATTTTCTATGACGTTTGCAGGTGAAACATGATAGAGAACCTCCAAAATCCTCTTATATAGTCCATCTTTATTAGTAATTTGGGGTTACTTCTCAAAAACATTTCTCTTTATTGTGAAACATAGATTCTCGGTAGCATTTAGATCTGGACTTTGTGGGGACCAATCCTTGAATTTCTCTACTGTGTTGCCGTGATCTGCAAGCCATAGTTTAGTCATACGCTCGGCATGGCTTAAAGCATTGTCCTGCTAAAAAATAAGGCTTCTCTTGATATCAACTTTCTGAATATTGAACCAGGGTGCAAAATTTCTTGAAGCAATGCACAATAATTAACAGAATTCATTTTGATGCCGTCTAGAACAAGAAATGGTCCGATAATTTTGTCATAGAGTATTCCAGTACAAAACATGACCCCACCACCTCTTCGCAGCCGCTTGTAATGCAAACGAGCACTTGCGATCTTAACGAGCCATCCTCGCCTCCATCTGTTAGGACCGTCAATTGTGGCACGGGCCTCGTCGGTCCAAATAACAGTTCAGAGAGAGCTGCTTTCACGTATTTTGTAGCCAGGAAAGATTCTTTCGAAAATTGATTTCACTTAAAGGGGATAAACTCTCGACATTTTTTTGAGAATACGATTTTGGGTTCCTCTGGATACATTTATGACTCTGGTGTTCTCAAAAATTTCTTCGCTGGTACTGTGAACGTTTAAACAAATGGTCTTTTAAGTTTTCTCAATTCTTTGCTTATTGTTGCTTTCGGTCTACCACTTTAATGCTTTTCTCGCACAACTTTACTTTCGTTAGTAAACCTTTTTTCACCGTACGAACGATGATCACGTATGATGATTTTCGAAATTCTCAGAGTAGGTTCAGAGTAGTTTCACAATTTCAGCCTTCTCAGATGCTGTTGGCATCTTACCATAGGTGCAACTTGAAGAACACGTTTAGCCCTCCTGAAAATTACTAAAATCGAAAATAAAATAAAATAAATGCATGCTCATTTCAAATCTAAATTTCAAATACTCTCAAATGAATCAAGCTGCCTAAGCTAATTGTTGAATTCACTATTCAATTTTGATTCAGTACAGGTTTGAAATGTAGATATACACCTCATGCAAACAGGTGTAAGGCCGGCTGCACACTAACAACTTTCGTTGTCGCTAGCAGCCTAGACGCAACTTAGCTTATCCGACTGCGCAGCCGTGGCCGTGACTTCAGCATGACGTCTATGAACATCGTGCTGCAATTCTTAACATACCAATCGTTGTGAACAACAACCGCTCATAATTAAGAGCGATCGTTGAAAGTTCAACATTGCCACTCGCTAGGGTGTAGAAATTGCAGTAGCGACTGAAATATTAGAAAATTTTTGAAGCAGCTAAATTTTGTGCAAGCTGAAGCCGTGCCGTAGCTACNTGGGAGAAATATCCTACAGCAATGCCGTGAACCTCAGATAAACAAGGGCGCCTGCACTACTTCCATCTGCATGCTGCTCAGGCACGCGATGGCGTACACCCAACGAAAGCACTAAGGTCAGTTTTCTATCGCGCATTCGTTTCTTCCAGTGACAAATTACGCTACGTTGGGCTTAGTTCAAATGGGTTAAGCTTCGAAAGACTAGGTTCACTAAGGACAAATCTGGTTAGGCTCGACTTTTTTTGGATTAGCTTCAAGTAGCTATATTAGGATAGNATTCGTTTCTTCGAGTGACAAATTACGCTACGTTGGGCTTAGTTCAAATGGGTTAAGCTTCGAAAGACTAGGTTCACTAAGGACAAATCTGGTTAGGCTCGACTTTTTTTGGATTAGCTTCAAGTAGCTGTATTAGGATAGACAAAAGATAGTTGGGTTAAGCTTACTAAAGTTTGGTTAGTTTACGAGTACCTATGTTAGGTTACGTCACTATCAGTTTCATTAGTTTAGGGCTAAGTGAAGTATGGTGAAACTAGAGTTTGTAAATATCATTTTTACCATTTCTCATAAGCCTGTTATGATATTTCCCAGGGTATATTGCTGGTGAAAACTCCAAAGCGACACAAAATTTATATCAACTACTGATTAAAAATAAATACAACCACTAATCGATTAGAATCAATTATCTACCTACAATAACTAAAGCAAAAACTAGAAGTTACGACGGTGGTACGTTGAAAGGCATTGGCCACATCAGGATAGGATGGGCGGCTCTTCATATACTGTAGTACGGCCATCTTCTACAGGGTGTAAACAATGGCTAATGTGTGCCCGGAGCGTGCGTGCGTCTGTGTACAATTCTTACATACTCTTACAGTTAGAGACGAAATTGTTCGTATACTCTTAAATTTAAATATTATTCCTAGTTTCTCAAGACTTAGTGTATGAAAAATCCTAAGGTTTTATATGCTTATAATTAAGGACGGTGCAGTAAAATGAAAATAAAACTTAATTTAGTGAAGAATAGGCCGTATGGAGGGCTATTATGTCTAGTGCAGTAAAGCCGTAGGTATAATCTAAACTGTTACCGTACTTCTCGTATGGCTATAGCCCTCTTAGAATAAATAGTACAAAAATGAAGGTGTGAAAACAAAGCTTTTAATATAGTCGGGAAAATCGTCTTAAATGCAACGATACTTACAGTAGTGTGGTATTTTATATTATTTCAATCATTGTGTCAAGCGTTCTAGAATATTCTTATGCGCATCAAGTCTAGAAATCCCAAAGAATCTAACTTGGTGCCACAGGTGTTATGCCTTGTCGATGGGAAAGCCAAAAGAGCTCATTGGCGCCTTGGGACAAAAAATTATCGACCTAGCTCTACAGAGCAGGAAGTAGGCATGGTTAATATTTCTAAGAGCTTCGTTATCCGGAGATCTACAGTATAATCTGAGAAGTTTAGTTAGTTTGACACTGTGGAGACTGTAGTTTGACATGGAAGGAAACAAACTGATAACGAGAATTGCATGAAACTTGCGTCTGTGAATTCGATATGGTCTCAAAAGATGTGGTCAGCTAGCAGTGCCCAGATGTTCGGGGATACGCATGGTACTAGCGTGAGTTCTCGCTCACTGCAGCCCTATTTTTTGAACAAAAATGGAACGCCCGGTCATCAACTGTGACGAACGCCGCTGCATACATCATGTTATGCTGCTGCTGCTGCTGCTGCTCTTAAGCTAAAAAGAGCTAAAACTAACTTGGACAAAGATGATTGCTATCAAGATTTGACGCAAGAAAGGGACTTCCCTCCTCTCCCCCCCCCAAAAAAAAAAAAAAAAAAACTTACCGATAGGTGATAGTTAAGCACGGAGGAGTCGATGCTGTGCTGTTGTGTTTTCTCTTCGAGTGGTAAGAAAAAATAAAGTCGTTTGATTACATCAACAGTTTGGAGTAAAAACCTAAGGTTATCAACACAAAATCTTAGTTTAGGGCATGCGGGCTAATGATTTACCTTCCGGCAAGATAATGACCCCAAAAATACGTCTGAATTGGTGACTGCATGGCTTCAAGAAAAGAGTATAAAAGTTTTACCATGACCTTTAATAATTCCTGACCTGAATAAACTTTAATATACACTGGTTGCGGCTTGATTATGCAAATCGTATTTTTGCTGCTGTTTTTTGTTTTACTGTTGAAATTTTGATGTAACTCTTATAATCAAGGTATAACTCGTTTAATCAAGATATTTTCTTCCGTTTCATTTGACATACGTAGCCCTATTCAGTTCAATATTATCCTGTTTTTAGGAAATTTAAAATAGTACTGTTTTTAAATGTCCGACTTATTTATGCAAGTGTTCAAAAATGGGGAAAAACTGAATTAAATGATTCTGATCGACTGAAAATCATATCAATGCTTGGCAAGGGACGGACTACCATCGAAATATCCAAGAAAATGAATAGTGATCATAGAACAATCGAAGCATATGAAATAAATGGTGAAACCTGTAGGAAAGTACCTGAAAGAACTCAGTTAAGGAAACTTATTAATAAGGAAAGCGCCAAATTGCTAGAGAGATGGTTAGAACATCTCAATCTACTAGTAAAATAATTTTTGATGGGGCTGAAGCATCGCAAATGGGAAAAACTTCGCGGTGTGAAGCTGAGGAGCTTTGGAAAAGTAAAAAAAAAACGGCTAAAAACCACTACTGAACAAAATTCATAAGGAAAAGCGTGTTCATTGGACTGTAAAATTTTTTGCAATGACTTTTATAAATGTTGTTCTCACCAATGAATGCCCCACCACGCTGAATGGACCAGATGGTCGTCTGATTAGGTATGGAATGGGTGTCCTATAGGAACCGGGATTCACCGACAGCAAGGCGGCGGAGGAGTAATGTTCTGGGCTGGAGTGAAAGTAAATGCGATTATTGGACATTTTAAGGTGATAGAAGAGGTAAAAATAGATTCCAATGGATACGCCAGGCTTCTGAAGGAGTTCTTTTTCCCCTGGTTATAAGACCAAACTTTGTTGGACAAGAATTCTTAGGTATTTCAGCAGGATAATGCACTAGCGCACACGTCCCGTTATACAAAGAGATGGTTCTTGGATCACAGCTTCAAAGAAAGCAATCTAATGGTTTGCCCTCCCCCCAACAGTCACGATTTGAACCCCGTTGAAAATTTATGAGCCACTATTAAGCAGAACAGTTATGCTGATGGAGAGCAATAAAACAGCGTCTATGCTCTTTGGAATGCAACTGAGGGTGCCTATGGGTCGATCACACTTTTGAAGTGTTTAAACTGACTGCATCTGTCGACAAGCATCTCCTGAAGATCCTCAGAAACAGAGTAGGCTATGTTAACTACTGAGGTGTTATAGTCAGAATAGTCAGAAAGTTTAAGCCTAGGGTTCCGAGCAGAACGATATCACGGAGGAAAGAGCAAGGAACATATAGTATGCCAATAGACACGGGAACCCATGGTCGAAGGTGTTCCCACACAGGATCAACGCGCATGGGAACAGCAAGTCGGGAAAGATGAAAAAGAACAGAATACTGCATGAGCAAGTAGGAGTATGATATCGGGAAGGAAGCAAAGTGGGCACGAAAAAGAGACGTCCCAAGCGCCAAGCAAATGGCTGAGGTAACCTAAACGAGCCTCCTGGGGTTGCCGAGCCCCACAACAAAGGATGGGCGATCAACTACTGGGATGAACTACTACTACTACTTGTGTTTGTTTTACCTTATAGTTTATTGATTTCTCTGTTAATTTTGATTCTACCGGGTGTTGCAAAAAAACTCAGCCAAACTTCCACAGGTG
>LQNS02278091.1:18540103-18559777 GCA_001587735.2 Parhyale hawaiensis | reverse complement strand
CAGCAGTTGCCTACGTTATGGCAACACTGTGTTTACAAATTACTTTACCGGACCGGCGAAATGGTCCAGTAACATGGCCTGCTAGATCTCCCGACCTCAATCCACTGGATTTCTTTTTCTGGGACCACATGAAAACTTTGGTGTACGGCACTCCTCTGCAGTCAGAATTTGATAGGTGCCACGCCTGCACTGAAGTAAATGGTGGACATTTTGAACAGTTAATGTAATTGGTTGTAAAATTAATGTATTGCATTTCTTTACACAATGTTCTTTCAGTTTCCACTCGACTGTTTATTTGCAACTGGAGTTGTATGTAGGTAGGCCTTCATTTAGTTGCAGTTTTAGGAAAGGTTTTGTTACAAATTACACATGACAATATCTCGGAAACGAACAAGTTTTGGAATTTCTGATATTCGTAAAAAAGTATTTGTTTTGAGTGTCCCTATCACCTGTGAAAGTTTGGCAGAGTTTTATTTTGCAACACCCGGTATATTTGTTCAATACATAAAAGCGTTTGAAGCAGCAGAACCCATTACTTTTTACCTTTGCATAATAAAGCCGAACGCCTAAAAATATAGCTTATTTTAAGTTTCCTAGAAGTAAAACTACTGAAATGAATATTGCTAAGTATATCACCTAATAGTGAGGACAGAACCTTGCTAAAATTAATTACATAAAAATTTCGGCAGTAAAACTTGAAAAACATAATTTTTATTACAAAAATACGATTTGCATAATCAAGGAGTGCATGGCACATTCATATTTCTTTACGCGTCATCGCCTCGCCTGCCTGTACCCGCACTATCGTTGTGGAAGGTTCGAAAGAAGCGTCACCACAGAGAGGAGCTACGGAAGGAAACACCGGTAGACGCAACCATCGGTTTCAAGCTCGAACAAGTGAATAGCCACAAGTGTCTGCTCAGTCCTATTTAATAGAAATAAGCATTCTTTGCCTGATTCTGTGGCTTTATAAACCATATTTAGTGAAAGATGCTTCGGAGATCTTTCCATGCGCGTATAAAACAATTTTCTGTCAACTAAGTCAGCTATGTTTTTTGATAAATGATTTCTACCTGAATATGTTAGAGCCACCAACGAACAACCTCACATTCACTGGAGATGATGTCATTCGATAGAAACCTAAGCTGTACTCGCTCCCTCTATTTAATAACAATATTCTTTTCTCCACCAAAGGCATTTCAATGAGAGATTAGCCTGGAGCGGTCGCTAAAAACTATGTAAATTATACTAATCGCCGTCCATCATATCAAAATTACAATAATTCTTATAACTACAGTTATACGCACATGTTCATCATACTAATGACGGCGGTTCGTATCTGTAAATGCCACCCAACACTGAGGCTCTATTATGTATAATTACGACGAATGATGACGCTCGTATGCGTACAGTGAATGATACCCGAGTATCTTGTGGAGAGAATGGCAGGCAGACTCACACGACTAATTGCTGCACATTACACGGCCCCGATTAGCTCGCATGTGTTTGATGAGTGTGGTATGAGAAGCGGGCTCAGGTGCACACCTTATTGATTCTTATGACCTCCCACGTTCGGAGGCCGTGTAAAATCGGCATTAAAGCGTCCATTCAAGTGATTTGGGAAGCACCGTAAGCATAGTGCCTCCTGAAAGCCCTCAGCTGAGCTGCTCTCGCAAGAAGAAGATTGAGACCTTGAGGGCTACAACTTCCAATAATGGACACAAACGACCGGCCTCAAAAAATATATATAATCGTTTTAGGGACTATTACCATCCATGAAGGCTGCTCTGGGCTTTCTGTTTCTTTGAGTGCGGTTTCTCAGAAGTTCATCGGATGGAACTGAGCTTTTAGATGTTCTTTTGAACGAAGTCTAGTGACAGTGATCGGTGCATTAGAGGAGCCTGTGGGTGGCCACCATATCATGCGAGACCCAATTACACCAAGTCTTCGTCCCGTGTCACATATTTTCGTTTGTCTTCGGATAAGTGAGGTGTTCTAGCAGGGACGAAAGCATGCGTTGATGCCTCCGGCTGAGCGTAAGCAAGTGAGACTGAGCGCAGAGATATGACAAAGTGCGGGTGGTCCGAGACCACCCCGATGCAAAGCCTCACTCTGCCCCCTGTTTACTTTTGAGCTGCCGGCCCACACACGTCGAAACCAGGACCACCGCAGCGATCTCTGCGACCACCTCTGAACACTTCCCCCCGTCAGGGGAGGGGGGAGGGGGCTGTGGCGGAGATGGGAGGGGGGGGGGCAAAACACTTCGTAACATGCGGGAGGTTAAGTACATCACAGGGGACAGATGTGTGTGTGTTACGCAAGAGCGGAAGAAATGAGGCTGGTAAAACAATAGTAAACATAAGCTGCAAACCCAACTGCTGCTGAGTACAAAATTGTCTAATGCGGCCATTTGCTGAAAATGAATAAGTGTTCAGGGTTAATTAGGAAATGGCTAACTATATGGTCAGTAGCGATATTTTAAAAGTAGTTTAACCACATCCAGAACATCTTTATGACTGAGAAAACAACATCTGCTCTGTGAGTACAGCAACGTGGCATCGCAATATGCCACCGAATGGTATTCCGAATAAATTAACCAAATAATAATTTGGTGTCTATTCTCTTTCAAGTTTAGAGTTCATATCCAGGGCTACTCACCTTCTATAATTTTGTAATCTCAGGATAAAAATTACAATTAATTCTCTCAATTTACTTCAATAAACTTGTAAAATGTAGTATTTCTTTTCTCTCCTTTTATCACCATTGCTAAACATGTTTTAACACTAATTACTGATTGAATGTACGTCTATGAATTGCTTGCCTCCAATACCTGGCTCCAGTTAATAGTGTTGCGAGCAGTATATTCATGTATTTTCCTTGTACGTGGCCTCCTTTTATACGTGTCTGGGCCTCATACCTAGTGTACTGACTCTGTTTACTATGTATACCTGTCGATGCCCTTATGAACCTATTGTGTTCGTAATAAAGATATTATTATTATTATTTGTCACATGCACTACTACAAGAGAATACCTAGAGCCCAACAGATACACTTAACAGGGTTTAACTTCTGCAACTGCAATGGTTCTCTCTTCATCTTCTTCTTTTTATCTTATCCATATATCTCCTTGATTCTAACTTAATGGCAATAGCTCTTAGAGTGCCGGGGTGTAAGTCCCGGCTGCCCTGTGGGAATGGGCCTGGTGGTCCGTCTACTGCCAGTTAGCTAATCTAGTGTTGCAGTTGTTTGTCACTAGAATTTTTCTAGAATAGCGTGCGAAAGCAATTAAAAATTCTGACAGAAAATAATATCCACAGGATCTCAGTAACTATAGTGTGCGCGCGTCGTAAAAATGAGAGTATAAGGAAAGTTGTGATGAAACCCCATCACTGTTTTCGTTTGTACTGATTTTGTAGCAAGTGCTGCTTTGTGCCTGAAAAGCTTTTTTTTTTTTTGTTCGTCTATTTTCTGTATAAAAAGTATGAAAAACATCCAAAATTTCTGTTCGATAAGCAAAACTTCCAATTTTATATCTACTTTACATTCAACTAAAGATAAGAAAATGGATGTAAATCTATCTAATATCACGGAAACATTGAGCACCGTACCGTGAGTACAGGCACAAGCCATATCAAAATTAAAATTTGACGTTGAGGAAAAATAAAATCTACAGTATTTTGAAGACCAATGTTTATTTATCTGTTAGTTTTTTATTCATTTACTAGTGCCTGAGCTATCAAAAATGACAGTGTAAGAATTTGTGGTGATCTGTCTTCATCAAGGAGCTTCAATAGAGGAGGAGGGAACTCTGCGGCAAAGTCACAGATTCCCCAGCGAGTCAACCAGATCTTTTGTGGCTGTGTGACGCGTTCATGAATCTCATTGGTGGAAGTTACAGGGGAGCCGCGAGTTTTACGGAGGGAGCAGCAGACAATCCGATGTACTGATATGCGATTGGTGCATACGATGACTGGCTGCAGCCATGCCCGACTCTTTACTGATATACGATTAGTGCATACAGCGACTGGCTGCAGCCATAATCAACTCTTTGGCTTCACGGACGAGGCTCCTGGCTCCCTCCTCTCTATTGAAGCTCCTCGGTCTTTATTGATCATAATTTTCCTATGACTGTTAATCAGAGCAGCGCCAAGCTTTCCTTCGATCATATGCAGAAAAGAAATGTGTTTATTTTTACAAACAGTCGATATCGTCTCGCAATAAATACTGAGCTCTGTATCCAGGATACTGACGCTGTCATATAGCTCATAGCTCGGAAGTTTTCCTCAACTGAAATTTTGTCCTGTTGAAAGAAACACCCAAATTAGAGAAAATTATTTGCTGAGAAGAAACCTCGTATTCTTTATCCGCCTTCTTACCGCTGAAGAATATCTTTCCCATTGCTCCGATGGTCATACAATCAACAAGAGTATCAGCTTAAACTCAAGGCAGCTGAAGCTCAGGTAAAGGAAACCTCAGAAGAGATTACGAATCATGATGCAAGAGAGTACTTATAGAGAAGCTGTTTGTATCTGCATTGAATTGACTTCAACGGTGGAAAAACACGAACTGCAGTCAGATCTACGTTTGCGATCATGTGCATCCTGGACAATTTTCTTCCTATTAGTTTTCAATGAAGCAAACAGATATATGTTTCGTTGCGCGGAAAAAGTGACAATAAAAATCAGAGTCCATAACAGTGCTAAGAGAAGCTGTAAATAGCTTCGTCATTTCGATGTCAGTTACTGTTTCCAGCAAGAAATCCATTGAGATAATAAAGGAATAAGGATCTCACTTTCGCCATCTTCTAAATACAATCTGGTCAACGATCTCCATGAAAACGCAACCTAATAAAAAAATCTGCTGCAACCTGGCCTATTTTACGCCTATCTATTTCTTTAAGAGGGGGCACGAAACATACAAATATATAAATATATAAAGATATAAATGCATAGACAAATAAACACATAACGGTGTTTACTATATAATTTAATTTGTTTATGTTTATTCATGTATTAGCACACCCTACCGTCAAAACTGACAGAAAAGATGATGTGATGATACATTAACATTTTATCACATCTGTTTTTAATTTCCTTCATCCGCAACGAACCACTCATGCTGAGAAGCACAATTCTTCCTTGCGTTCACTCATTCACGCGCACAAAAAAAAAAAAAAAGAAAAGAAAATATTCCGTTTCAGCTCGCCATGAAGCATCACCAACATAAACGTCGGTGCGGTATCACTAATACATCATGACATCATAGTAATAGAATTTTTCTCACTCAAACAGAAAGCTCTATAGCAAAAGGATGAAATCAAGAAGGAAAAAAGGCTGAAACGATATCCTCAAGTTCTTCACCAGTCTGCTGCTTGCTGCGAATTATTTTACCCTTTGTTCCGTAAATTTCACGTTACCTAAATATGAGTACTTGATGTTTGGATTTTAGGAGCAGGAAGCAAAGAGCGTAACGGGAGGACTCACGTGAAACTAGCTCCAAAAAGGGAAGTCATATCTCTGATGTCACATCGATGAGCGTTACGGCTGAGCAGCCTATTAATATCTAATTAATTTTATCAGAAACATCGTAGTAATCCCTTAAGCATATAAGTAAATGAATAGAACATATGCTAATTGAACAACAAATAATTTTCAATAAAAATTGCAGTGGAGGTTGGTGGAAACATTCACAGCACCATTGCGAGATTTTTTGGCCCATATTTCCCTTCTTCTTGAAATGAAGCCTTATTTACACTTCATATTCAGTTCGCAGAACTCTTCACTAAACACTTTCAAATATATCACCATATTTTATATTTAATTCGTGGAATCTTATGCTCACGACTGGCCAGCATCTGGAGCTACACCCATACATAAAACACGGTAAAATGGTTGTCAAGCACAGAAAGTTTGAGCAATAGATGCTCCTATGGTTTCTCTTGCGTCAAGAATATAACACCGTTTATATCTTTAGTCAGGATAAAAAGCTCAGCCTACAAATGCCTGAGACCCGACCCAGAAATACTTCGACTCGTCGATGTGACATAATTTAGCTTCTTGCGGTCACGGCTAAGTTTTTTTCAGTTCCATTGAGTCCTTCTGTAACACTCTTTGTTTCCTGCTTACAAGAGTACGAATCCGAATGGATAAGAGTGTTGAGAGAAACTGTACATATCTTTTAAGCTTAGATTTCGTCGCTGTCTGAGCAAGAAGTGAATTGAAGTATTAATAATCAGTATACTATATAATAATTCAAGTTGTGTTTTTATTTATTTATTTATTTAGTTACTTATATATTTATATCTTTTCTGTCACGCTCTATGGGAATAAGATAGGAGAAAATTCAGATTTCAAAATGTTGAAAAAAAGTGGGGTACCCTGCAATCGATTTCTTCGGCGAAAAAAAAAAAAGTTGGGTGCCTTGCAATCTTTTTCTTCACTATTAGATAGGGGAAAAATAGAACTAATAAGATAGGAGAAAATTCAGATTTCAAATGGCAAAAAAAAGTTGGGTTTCTTGGAATCTGTTTCTTCAGTATTAGATAGGGGAAAAATGAGGAGGAAGCTCAAAAGACGGCGGGGGTTTTGGTGGAGTGTTAATTTTTTGCCGTCAATTATAATGACGGCACGGGCCACTAGTAACAACAATAATCTTAATTAAGTACTCACAGAAAATACAAAATTGGAATGATATATTGTTCACATGAGAATGTATCTTATTTCTAGGTTATACACAGCTCATATCGCAGTGGTCTTACATACTGGACTTCATTACGCTGCGTTATACTTGGCCTTCATCAGGTAAGAGTATGCGCCGCCATCGTATACACATATTAAATCGTTTGTAGCCTGTGCCATTACGGATGGCTTTTATCAATGAGTCGTTGGAGTTTTCATTCCTTTTTTTTAGGTTCCATGTGCATTTCCAGGTCCTGACTTTAAGACGATCAGTGTGTTTTTGAGCAAATATCAGACTTGTGCTTATAAACCTTGCACATTCTGTGGATTAAGTCCCACAATGTTACCATCTTGTGCCAATTGCTTTATTTTTCACACATCGGTTTTCAACCACGAAGTGTGACAGGATAGCCTGGCCTCGTTTTCTCCTGTTTTGTTCAAGCGTGGCTAAGAATGAACATGAAAAACAAGTAAACCAACAAATGACATATAAGACGCACTAGTCTTTATTATATCTTTTGATTTGGTTGTCAGTTTTCCGTCCGTTTTGTCACACTTGAAAAAAAGAGCTAGGCTGAGAATAGGTCAGGTTCCAGGTAATAGCAAAAGTAGCTGGTACATACATTTTAAAGCAATTTCTTGCATTACTTGCGTTGAAACCAAAGTACTAAAGATATCTGAAGTTCCCTCAGCACTTTCATGCATCCTGATTCATAGTTTCTTCCAACAGACAATTTTGTTGCATCTTTTATTTTTCCAACTTGCTTTCATTCGTCAACGAAACAGCTTTTCGCTGAGCGGAAATTCGCAATAAATAGTAAAATAAATATATTGATTTATGATTGACAATCGCAAAAAGTAATTAATTTTTTCCATACTAAAGGAAGAGAAGAAAACTTTCACTGTCCAACCCAACAGGTGTGAAGTTGTGAATGCATACCGATGTCTCTTATACTTCATTAAGCTCATACTTGTATTAACGGAGCTATGACAATGGAGAGCAATCATCACGAATTCTTCACCGTTATTTTTGACGGCTGAGTGCACTAGTCTACAATATAATAAAAACCAATGGGTATTTATCTGCGTATTTTTTATTTGTTTATCAATCCATTTTCTGTCTCTATCAAAGAAACGCGATGGGCAAAAGTTAAATCGAGTTGGATACGTGGCCAGCTTGCAACGCTTCGTTGTTGAAAGCTGACAGGTGAAAAATGAACCAGGTTGCAGATGTGGCCACTCTATGGAAACTTCATAGCTGAATGTTCTTCTTTTCTTACTCCGCCAACGCTGAAATCCGAACTATTAAAATATTTACAGTTTCTCTTAGCACGCACCCATCCTGAGTTGCAAACTTTTAATATCCAAACATCAGTTGCTCTGAAGTGACGACACTTAAATCAAGGGAACAAAGGATAAAATTATAATATTCTTTAGTATGCGGCAGACTGGCGAAGAAATTTTAGGCTTTTGTTTTAGCAATTATTTTTTTCAACTTGATTTGGATGCAGTTTTGTACGCAAGGTGTATTAGTGCGTTGATCATCCCAGTTTCATACCTCTGCGGACATTCACTAGCGGCATTAAAGTATGTGCCGATACTACTAGGTTTTTTGTACCCTGAGGTAATATATTTTCCATCGATCATTTCGACGTGGACATCGAGAAAATTCAATTTCTGATTCTGACCCCGTTCGTATGTGAATCTCAGAACTGAATTTTTCTCAATTTCGTTCTTCGGCATCTCCAGGTGCTCAGGGCTGCGAACGACGACATAACAACCATCGATGTACCGATAGTACGTGGTCGGCTTAACATTTGGATCGTTGAGCACAGCATTTTCAAAGTTTCACATGTAAATATTTGCAAACGCGACGCCGAGTGGGGAGCCCACTGCTATGCAGTCAACTTGCTTGTACAGGGTGCCGTCAATGTGTCGAAATGGCGCTTCCATAGTGCATGCCCTGAGCAGCTCTGTGAGTGCCTGTCGCTGCATGGGAGGACAAGCCAGGGTGCTGGGCTTATACACACAGTCGCATATTATGTCGATTGTAGCTTGCACAGGGACATTAGTAAATAACGATTCGACGTCCAAGAAGGCGATACAGCCTGATGGGTTAATAGATGCAGGATATGCAGAAATTCATCTGTAGATTTGATGACTTATTGCGCTGGTAGATAATGTGTGATGAATGCATTTAGTTATTTAGCTACGTGGTAGGTAGTTGTTACCTAAGAAATGATGGGCCTCAGGGGGTAGCCTGGCTTATGCGTTTTAACGCTTCCATTCACATTGTCTTCAGATTATTGAAGCTCTGATCATCCGACGGGATAATCCATTGTTAAACGTACAGCTAACTGCGTCGACTAGGATTATAAACTCTTCGGAGAATTAAATTCGGCAAACCGCCATACGTAGCATTGATACCGGCTATGGACTTATAGCTCCAGTTCAATATGAAAATCCCTCCGAACTGATATTTTGAAGATCAAGATAACCTGCGAGCGATGAACAGCTTAACAATGGATTTCGAATGCTGTAATGTAATGCATAAAGTTTAATGTAAATAAAGGCCCTAATGATGACGACATGGTGCGTCGAAACGTTGGCAATATCTTAAATGAAATTCATTCTCATGAGTTTTCTACATTATTTCGAACTTATGTAAAACTAAATAAGAAATTGATAAACCAAGAAAATGCCTTGTCATTCAACCAGAAAGATACATATATATATATATATATATATTTCGGTTAGAAGCAATTAGTGAAATTTTGGTACCCACGACGCGCGTTTCGCTGTTCTCCAGCTCATCAGGTGGGAGTGTCAAAGCTGGTAAATTTAGTTCTTGAAATCTTGCGAAATTTAGAAAGGTTACCATAGGAAGGTGTAACTATGACACTGGCTGTTCTAAAAGGTAAAGGGCTGGCACATCAGCTTGGCAGTCTTCGTAGTAAATACAAATCCCACAAATGGCGAAAACACACTACGCAATAGCCGAAAGTCAACTTGAAGCTTTGGTAGGCCTCCAATGATGGAAGAAAACTCTTCAAGATGAAGCATCTATGTGAAACATTTGCAGTATTCCGCCGCAAATGTTTCACATGGATGCTGCATCTTGAAAATTTTTAACCATCGTCGGAGGCCTACCAACGCTTCAAGTTGACTTTCGGCTATTGCGTAGTGCGTTTTCGCCATTTGTGGGATTTGTATTTCCTACGAAAACTGCCATGCTGATGTGCCAGCCCTTTACCTACGACAGATTGTAAACTGTCGCCCTCGGTACATCTGTGTGTCTGCAACGTGCAGTAATTGGAGTCAATGCAGCGGACTATAGTTGAGAATTGACGAAACATTTGCTTCATTGGATATCTCATTTTCACTTTTAGAACAGCCGGTATCATAGTTACACCTTCCTATGGTAACCTCTCTAAATTTCGCAAGATTTCAAGTACTAAATTTACCAACTTTGACACTCCCACCTGATGAGCTGGAGAACAGCGAAACGCGCGTCGTGGGCATCAAACTTTCACTAATTACTTCTAATCGAAATCTAAATTGATGCCATCTCTGGAACTTCCTTCCAGCAAAAGTCAGAACTTCTTGCCAGTTGAATTTTCTCTTATTTTATGCTGAAAAGCGTAACGTGCAGACACATGGACGGATGGATGGAGAGACGGACCTACGAAGCGTCAAGCAGATTAATATTATAGATATATTAGTCTTTCACGACCGAACACATATATGTTTTTACATTTTTCAGCACCTCCGTATTCCATACATTCTGTGTGCTTAAATATTTTCAGTTCAGTATCAGTTGACCTCATTAAAACTCACATAATTAGATAATTTGATTAACAGCTAGAGCGCATTGCATTGTGTCCATGACCCATAATTGCAATAGTCGCAGTTGTGCAGGAGTCAAATTCAACTTTCCCTCCATGCTGCAACAGCTGTTAGGTCGATTAAAATAAGTGGTCACTGATCCCTAATTATTGCGTCTGATAGTGAACCGTAAATATTATACTTAATTAAGAATAGAACAAAGGGCAACGATATATTCGTGCTGCAGGTTGAGCGGTTATTTCTATACGGCATCGCCAGGAAGCACCAGGAGCAGAGACCTGCTGCTGCTGCTGCTGCTGCTCAGCTTCATTTATGAGAATTAATGAGCGTGGCTAAACAGGAGATCATGATGGACGTGCTCCAGAAAATTGCAAGACTCCTACTGAATGCCTTACTAATTAGAGCGACATATGAGCGTCCGTAAAAAATTCTAACAATGAAATAATGATACGAATATGTTAGTAAAAAGTGCTGGTCCTTGCGTACTATAACGGACCGGGACCGCTACTCAAGCAGCAGTTTGCTCTCAGGGTGATTAGTTAACTTTTTGTTGTATTTGTACAGTGAGCTAATTTGATATATGTGGTATCCTTATAAGTTTTATCGAAGGGATTAGGGAGATAATAGGAGGGTGCCTGCACTTGCGCTTCTGACCTTCGCTATCCAAACACAGATACCTGTGTTGTTATATCGGGGCGTAGCAGCGATATCTCGTTTGTTTGAAGTTTTATTTACAATCTATGATGTCCGCTGCAGACTATAGTTTTGGTATTGTGATTTCACTTTCCGCGTTCGAACGCGTTGACTCGGTTTGTGTAAAGAAGAAAAAAAAAACACTACTTTTGGAGACGACATTCGCTAAAATTTCGAAAAGATACAAGACGCTGCACTAGTGACGCGGGTTAAGCCAAAAATACGAAGGTAAACATTTTATCGAATCTTTTGGTAGACTCACAGTCGTGTTTGCTAGGACAGTGCGAAATATTCGAACTCAGTGAAGTGAAAACACAGGACAAAAGACTATCGTCTGCAGCGGGCTTAATATAAATAGCGTTTTTCCTAAGTTCCTTCGGGTGTCTCGTTCTTCATCAGGAACAGATAGCAGGAAATTAGATATGTAGTTCGGTTGTATCCATGATACGGAAGATGAAGTCGAGCTTGGCTTCATGAACGTGCGTGGTATATCTAAAGGTGATACGGGCCATACAATTGAACAATATGTCACATAATACTGTATACATGTATTTCTCTTCAATCCCTTGCGCACAGGCAGTCTTAAATATAGCTGTCAAGGCAATGGAGCTGGTGTTGTTAACCCACAAGGCCAGGAGTGATCGGGGACAAATAGCGCGTTGTCTATGACCAGCTAAATAACACTTGACTGTTGCGAAAGGCAAAAATGGTGATAACGATCCAACGGGTCACGGGCAGTTGAGCATACTATAAAACTTGATGATATTTGTTCATTACTGTAGAATTTCCAGGGGTCCAACCTTAAAGACCCCGCCAGACCGTGAAGTTGTCCCGAGCGGCTATAGGTGAGTATAGTATAAAATCGAATTGAGCTCTAAGCTGAGCTCCTGACTGCTTCATGTTGTTTTTAATTCTTCTATTGTCTTTATATTTTCATCTTTATTTCTCTACTAGAGGGCCCGCGCTGTCATAAATGACAGTGAAGAATTTGTGTTGATCCTGCTTCATTGATCATGCTTTCCTGCATACAAATGCCAACTTTAAAGATCATACAGATTAGGGTTCACATCTTCATAATTACTAACCATCGACACTTTTATCTTCTTTCTCTGGCATGGAGAAAAATTATTTCTTTTGCAGGCAGCTCCTCAACACTGAAAATAATTGATTCGATTTGGTATCATAGATACCCTAGGATGTCATATTTGTCTGATAGTTTTTTGGTTATTGAAAGCTGTTTCGTCAACAATTGCATCAAAGTTGGAAGAGTAGCTGATGCAACGAAATCATCTGTGGAAAGAAACTACTAATCAAGATGCATGAGAGCGCTAATGGAAGCTTCAGATCTTTTCAGTGCTTTGATTTCAACTTCGGCAATGCAAAAGAAGTGCATTCAAATAAAAGATCGCTCTATATTTTGCCATAGACTCGATGTATTCAGAAGGTAATACTCGTACGAATCAGACTTCATGACAGGACTAAGAGAAGCTAAAGATATCTTCATTATTTTAATTTCAACTGTCGCTGATTAAGATACGTTTGCCATCATCTGCTACCTGGCCTATTTTCTACCGATCAGTTTTCAATGAAGCTTGACTGGATTACCATGGACAGCCTCCAACCTGGGCTAATTTTCGCTTTTTTTTTTTTGTTAAAGCGTGACATATAATGGACAGATAAACAAATAAATAACAGATAAATACACATCGGTCTTTATTAGATATTCGACAAGATAGACATTGTCTATTACATTAATCCACTATATAATAAAACACAGTTGTTGGTCGCTTGCTTGCTTGCTTGCTTGCTTGCTTGCTCTCTTGCTCCCTTGCTCTTTTGCTTGCTCCAATGTTGGTCCGTCTCTTCGTCACGCAGTTAAGAGTTTAATAGGAGAAAATTCATGTACTGAATGAAAAAACAAGTTGAGATACCATGCAATTTCAGCGCTTGGAGTACCGGTGACAAATATAGCTCTGGATCCCCAGCCTCTGGATCCTTAGCCTCTGGATCCCCGCTTTCATTGCTGAATGATCTCAAAGTAGTTGAATCTTCACGCTAAGCAGACGCCTTTCTATATTGAATTTACATCGCAGCCATTTTCGATACTGGAGGTTCAACAATCAGTTGGTATCCACAATACATTGAGCCCTGGGCATTTCCAATGAATTCTTTGGACTGAACAATATTTTTTTTAGTGTAGTACAACTTAACGCTTGATGAATTCCAAGCTGATATTTACTCCTTATCTTGCATGGGGGAATATTTTGCTATCGCAAAACTCATGGTTGTACAGCTTGCGTTTCACTAATGGAAGATCAGGCCTGCAGGGATGAGACCTGTAATACAGCAAAACCTATACTGGCAATCGGAACAATAAAAAGCTCAGTCACAAAATTTTGCCGTTATATTTGACGGCTGGCCACTCTAGTTAAATATAAACTGCAGCGGAGCGACATTTCATGAAATTATCATGCCGTATTTTAGTTGGGATCCAATTTTTTATGAAGACAATAACTCAGAATTATTCTCCTCACCAATTTCCCCGTTGTTGGCAGATCACCCTGTTCTGCCCTCCTCCCTCCCTTCCCAAAACAAATAATCTGCAGTCACCAAAGTATTTGTGATTTCGATATAGTGGCCTGAGGTGTTGCTGCTCTTTTGCGTCATCCCTCTTTCGAGTCACTAACTCAAGAACGCCCAACTAGTCGTTAGCAGTAAAACCTTGTACATGTGTATATGTAACGGCATGTATGGTCACTGCGCGGTACTACACATTCAAGTTTTTTCTGCCTACCACACAAACCTCGGTACCTGTACCATTCTGCAAACCAAACTTGTTATCCTCTTTTATCAGGTTGGAACGAAAGTTCCATCCCCATTTAGATGTAAGGTTTCCCTGGGATATTACAGGAAATGTTCGTTATGAGCTTCTTGGAACGAATCAAACAATAACTTCTGATGTGCACTGTCAGCAGCTAACCAGTTAAAGATAGTTATACAGGAGAAACGACATTCATTGCTAAAGAGAAAAGGTGCGATCCTCCACCATGACAATGCCAGACCCCACGTTTCAAGAGCGACTAAGAATCTTATAGATGAATTTTGGTTGGGAAATTTTGATTCACTCACCAGATTCTTCCGATCTTTCTCCAACAGATATTCATCTCTTTAGAAGCTGGCCGTACCTCTTATCAGGACAAAGGCTTACTTCAAGAGAAGAGTTGATATGAAGCTAGCTTCCTTTTTTTAGAAAAAATGAAAAACATTTTACAAAGAAGGTATCAAAAAGCTTTTGAAAAGATGGGAAGTGATAAGGATGGTGATTATACTCATAATTAGATTAAAAGTTGTGTTTGCTTAGCCTTTCTTTTCGTTTAAAAACAATAAAAGAGACAGACGGAACATTCGTTCCAACCTGATAGTAGTGATTCAACTTGCATATACTTCACGTTACGCCTGTGCTACACTCACCAGTCGCACAAACAACTTGATGCGCGGATGTACAGATGACACGTTCTGCAGATACATATTTAAATTCGTTAGCATAGTTCCCGTAACATGAAAAGCATGTCAGCTGCAACCCTCGCATGAAGTTGTGCGTGAGATTATATAGTGTAGCTCCGGTATTACTGACACCCCTCAACACTTAAGAGCCTGAATAATGTAATCTGTATGAACTGCAGTTACTTAAAAGGTCATTCCTGGAAGTGAGGCATAAAGAAAACGTTTACTACGGAAACATGTACGCTGATGATATTTAGAACACAGTTGAATGGGTTGTATAAGTTCAGTCATGCTACGGACAGGTTGACTCTTTTCGTTCAACTATTTAGGTATGATTTGAAGAATATTTTGCTGATGGCTGTTTAATGGCCTACCTTACTTCTGAGGAATGACGCAAAATTTAGCCAATAAACACATGGTGGTCTTTATTTTTGAATTGTTTGGGCAAAGTTAAAGCATACAGGATATTATAATACACTGGATAGTAAGTTATTAAGGGTACTAAACTGTGTACTATATTAAGTTAAGAATATTGAATTATACTAGGCATAAAATCGTGCAAGCTACTGAATACACAATATATTAAACATGAAATCAAATTACACATGACATCTTCTTATACAGGACATTAGCTTGCAGAGTGCAGGAAATTATTCAAGATATCAAATTATGCAGGATTTTAATCTATACTGATTACTGAACGTCCTGTACTAACGCATATGCATGCATTATTACCTTCGCCGAAGAGGTAATGTTTTCATCGTGTCCGCATGTCTGTCTATTTGTCTGTCTGTCACCAAGATAACTCAAAATGTTATGGACGGATTTCAATTAAATTTTTAGGGATAGTTAAGTATCTTAGGAGGAACAGATGATTAACTTTTGGTTAAGATCCGTCCATCCGTTTATTTATTTGCCTAAACTTTCTTGTTGCCATAACTCGAAAAGTTATCGACAGATTTTTATGAAACTTGCGTGAATTATAGGTACAATACGCAGAGTATATGACCAAATTTTTATGATGATCTGTTGGTTAGTTTGTTTGTTTGTCAGTGTGCTTGATTTATTGCTTGTTAGCACAATAATTCAAAAATTATGAATGGATCTTTATGAAATTTACAGAATTGTTAGTAATGTTAAAAGACATAATTGATTAAGTTTTGGTGATGATCGGTTGGTTCGTTTGTATGTTTGACTCATGTTTGTCATAACGTTTGTTAGCAGTATCACTCAAAAAGTTATGAACGGACCTTCAAGAAAATTGTACAAGCTGTTATTGCGATCAAAAGACACAAATTATTAGATTTTGGAGTTTATACAAAGAAAATTATGGTTTCAGAGCCAATTTGTTGCTACCGTTGCCTCGCTTGGCTGAGGTATGCGCTCTCAGAGTGCTCTAGTAATTCTTGATTTTTTCGTCGTTACCTACATTTGCATCACTGCCTGATTAGCGCCATATTGCATCTTTTCACAGCGTGGCTCCTTGTAGGAAGAGACTACGCACCGGCAAAGCTCTTGGTCGAAGCCGTAAATGTGTAAACTACTTACGTTTTTTCCAAGAAACCTGTCCTTGCGAGAGTGATAGCTCACAGCTTGCCTGGATTGAAATAAAAGGGAAAACTGCTAGTAATTTGAAAATAACCCCTAATGATTATGTAAAAATTTTTGCAAAAGAAATGGAAAGAAACAACGTACACCTTTTGGTAGATAAAAACAAGATATATGGTGATACTCTCGGTAACGAGTTTTGAGTGTTTGGAAGGGTCTAAGCAATAGTTAGTCGCGTGTAGTCATCATATGCAGTATGCCAATATTCAAGTGCTGTCTTCAGGTTTTGTTCAGTTAGGTCATGTTGGGTAGAAAAGTGTTAGGTAGGAGAAACTCAGCATTCAAAAATTTTGTTCGATCGCCTTTTTAAACAAATATGTACATACTAATTAAAACAAATTTGAGCCCATGTTAAATTTTTGAGAATCCATTTTAAGCTATGGCTGGGGCCACTTAACTATTTTGTTTGTGGTTGTATGGTACGTGGAGAGTAGGTACCAGTAGAGTTTACTCAATTGTAAAGTCCTGTTTTTCTGAGCAAATATGAAGCCGAGGGTAAAGGCTTGCTTAATGGCTTATTTATTAAAGTGAGCCTTAACTTATTTTCAATAGTTTACTTTACTTCCTTTACATACAAATGCAAGTAGTCTAGTTCTCGAATAATAAAGTCAATAAGATATCTTTTATGTACAGTGGACGAAAAAGGTAAACAATGTTTACGCAAGGAAGTTGTACCCATGCTTCAATGTAGTTACGCCTCTACCGTTTTAGAAAAGGAGTTTTTGCTCTTTTGGAGGGCTGCTGTAGGTCCCACACTGCGATATGTAAAATCCTAAATACTGGTCGGTGCTCAGTCAGATTTTGTATTCACAGGCTGATTATATTCGCCGTCCGTAACTCCCATTATTCCTTTTTCGCCAAAATTGGACTTTTGTGTCTCTGCTTCTACCACTGATGATAAGGCGCCATGGAAGACGGGAGCCGTGCCCTTGCTCTCCTCAACCAGGGAACATCTGTGATCCACATTGCCGAAGATATTGGGATCGTTCGTCAGATGTGATTCGAAAACGCCTCACTCTAGCTCCATTTCATATCTTCACTTCGTTCAAGTTTCGATACTTAAATGTGTGTTGTGACTACCGTAGAGTTTCTGCCCTACCGCAGCTAAGAATAGGAAGTTAGGGAGGGTGTTGCTGGCACCCTCTCTGCTTCGCTGCTGTACAAAATGCACTGCTTGCCTGGCAGAAGTTCGTTAGAGATGCGCTCGAAAATGATTTGTTCAAGTCAACCAAAGTGTTCACTGCTGTATGTAAGTATTGTGTATCAGTTTTCGCTAACCTATAGTAGGCCGACGAGCCGGTTTTCGGACGAGATTTTGTGATTGAATTAAATTTGATTATACGATAATTGATTTTTCCTTTTTGGTAAAGAAACAAATTCACCGCTTATTTCAAGTGTGCCATTAAAATAAAATCAGCTTCGGGACACTTCAACAATAAACCTTTGCCGCCTTAGGAATTAAAATAAAAAAAATCTTCTGAACGTCCGAAAATTCTGTTAGGGAAGTCGACGTCGGCGGCATTATCAAACATTAAAACATCTGAATAATTACGGGCATTTATTGAGACTAGACTTTGTGGTTTGGTTATGGCTATTTTCAGGTGTAGCTGTGTCGAGGGACCACGTGGCTGATGTCTACAGCCCGCTACTGTGAAGCGAAAGCGAGAGCTGTACTGGTGACGGTATTGCGTGTGTGCCCTCATGCGTGTCTCGGCGACAACGTTTGTTAGAAGCTGATGGCGGGCTGTGAGTTTCCGCGAAAGCTCCTAGTTTATTCAGCGATTAACTATGCACCGAGTTTCAGTACAATGCTGATATTGACTTGTTGAAATTTTAGCTCCATCTCGAAAAATGTTGATTTTACATTTGCTTATTTCATGATGGAACGATGGTCAGCTTGCTTGTGACGCGTGCGCTGATAAGTCTTTGTTGAAGGTTTGGTATCTTTCTTCTCGAAACATAATACTAAACTGTGGCTTGTCCATACTTCCCATGTGCGTACTTGTTCTTTTCTTTCAAATTCCATGTGTTTTTTTTTTAGTGTTATGTGATGCATCTTTGCACCCTAGAGATAAAAAAGTACAAAAACGTGACGCTTCTTATTTCATAAGAACGACCGTTTTCGGATTCTAAACACCTATTCAAACCATCCTCTCCAGCGCAAAATTTAGCTGTCGGTTACGGTAAAGCTGAAAACTCAATGCAGTGTTGGTATTGCTATTTGTAAACTGCGCCTGGCATTCATAAACTGTTGAAACTTATCAACAGTGATCTCACAACACAGATAATTGGTAAATGCACAGGTAATGCATGCAAGTAGTAATGGCACAGCTATGAACATCTTCTAAAAACTTATTTTCTAGCATTACACACGAGTGATCTTAACTTAGCAAGTGAGCTTGAAGACACGATCGACATTGAAAGGACATTTTGCCTGCTGTGGTGCCAGCTTTCACTTTGCATTTTGCCAAAACTATTAGACATCCAAAAGCAGACTCTTTAAAGGGCAAGTGATCATATATGTTTCCTGCCATAGTGCTATTCCTATGACAGGGGTTTCCAGCAGCCACTAAGGCTCAATGTGCATACCTAGTCAAAATAACGAGATTCCTCAGCTAAACGTCCGAGCGTTTTTTTTTTAGCCTTCGAGAATAAACGAAGTTTTGAACTTACGGAAAGATGTAAAAGCGTCAGCCGTCAGTGCAGTTTGTTCAGTAAGTGCCGTTAGTTAAGTTTCTGACATCTCTTCAATCTTAGAGGAAATTATAACTGCAACTCTTTGCGAGTGTTTGTGATTTAGGTGGCCACATAGTCGCCATCGGACGAGGAGATGATGAAACTCCTGCTTTTAACCATCATGTGTACAGGCTATTACTGAGCTTCGTAAGAAATATTGTACGATACAACTCATGAACTGCGGTAGGAATTATGGTATTCTGTCAGATATTGGATAGGAGCGGGTGAAAGAAAACTTAAAGATACAGTCCGGCATGAATAATATCTGTCGCTGACACTCGAGGTAAAAGTTGAAAAAAACGCTATTTAACTGAATATATCCAGAGATCTAAATCATCTTGATGCTGAAACTGTTAGAGAACTCAAGCCCAATTTCACACCAACTGTACTTTTAGTTGTTCCTGATGTTGAAGTCATCATTCACTTAGTTAAGTGGAGTAAAAACTACGTTATTACTGCTACGTTAAGTAGCAGTAATAGTAAAAACCAAATTACAGTTAAAAATGGTCAAAGTATTTAAAAATATTGATACACAAATTGATATTCGTCAACGTTAACTTCCTCTCTTGACTGTTCGTATGGTGCATGATTAGTTGAGCTAGTGTTTAT
>LQNS02278091.1:18506316-18520301 GCA_001587735.2 Parhyale hawaiensis | reverse complement strand
TTTGTCTGTCCACCCAATAATAGGTCGAAGGAGTTGAGCAATGTTCAAAATTTTCCAGGGAGTCTGGTGAGCTATCCTCGATGTGACCCATGCCAGAAAATTAGTATAAGCTAGCCATAAAAAATGACGGTGGTGAAATTTGCTGCCACCGCGGGTGATGGTCTTACGCCACCGAGGCGTTCTACTTATTTCTTCTATACGATCCTCGCCGCAACAAGTGTAGTACTCCACTCTTATTGGTGTTATTATTTAACTTTACACCAAAATCGATCTTAAGATTTTCATTATTTTTTGTTAGGAGGATCTCAACTCTAACAAATTTAGCAGTCACAACATGGGAAAATTATTGCCTTTTAAAACATTGATGCAGTTCGTACACTATTAATTGTAGCGACGGCAGACCATTCTTTCTTGTATGTTTATGTTGTATCACAACTATGAATTATTCACAACTGTCTCCTTTATACTGATGCCCTAACGTGAGTTGAACACAATGTCACCAGGGAAGACCTCTACCCTGCACTCTTCCTTCTTCCTGTCTTGAAACGCCGAGTCGTGCCTATTAAGGTAGGCAATGACTGACGTATTAACAATTCATGTAAGTCCAATTAGCATTCATTTTAACAATTTAATATTTGCCATACTCTGCATCATGATCCAGATGCAGACTATCCCCTCGTGTGTTCAGTATGCCACACTTTGGATCTTGTTCGAGATATTGTATTAGCACCAACAGAAGTTTGACTTTAAAAATCACTGGATGTGTCAACTCTAATGCCTCAGGCCAATTTGTAGCATAGAATTTTGTCATGTAGGTACTTGAGAACAAATTCCGCAGTGAATCTACTTATGACTGACTGTAAAATGCCTTTTATCTTTCACACTCTAGACTTCATTTATATCGGCATGTAAGGTTATTGCGGTCAGAGCCGAAAATGTAGAGCCAAATCCAACGTAACCTCAGGTAAACGGTATCCGGTTTGTGACTAACTACCAAAAAATTCTAACACGCTCCTAGTGATGAATTTGCACGTAAGGGCAAGCGTACTTCATAAACAGCGAATGATAAAGAACTGTTGCTACGAAAAACTGAAGTTCCGGCTCGTCCTACTGCCCTTCATACAACCATCAAATGAAAGTTTCAATAACCGTTTTTCTGTTCACTGTTTGTTGAAAGTAATGCTCGTGTCGGCAGGTATCGCTCATCTTCTCAACTGGTGCGGCGTTTTGCGTGCCAGCCATGCTCAAAAATTGAGTTATTCAGGTTTGTATTTCAGGCTATTTTGTTGTAAATTCCCTAGGGAAAATATATTTGAGTCTAATTATTCACTTCTTATGATGGCAGTAACTTTGTGTTTAAGCTTGTTGTTTTTCCGGTTTTAAGTATAGGTTTTGCTGCTAAATAGGTCTGATCCCTGCAGGCCTGATCTTCCATTAATAAAGTGCAAGTTGTACAGCCATGAGTTTCACGGGAGCAAAATGGCCCTCCTGCAAGATAAGATCCTAATATCAGTTTGGAATTGGCCAATCATTGAGGAGCAATAAGAAAATATAGTTTAGTCAAAAGAATTCACCGAATATAATCAGGTCTTGCGGTAACTGGATACCAAGGGAGAGGTGAACCTCAAGCGTCGAAATTTGGCTGCAATGTAAATTAATTCAATATAAAAAGGCGTCTGCTCAGCGTGAAGTTTCAACTGCATCGAAGAGATTCAGCTAAAGAAAGCATAAGCGAAAGTGATTATGCACAAAACAAACCAAAGCTCCAACCAAGACGGAGCTTCTCCAACTGCTAAGAAGGATTTCAGACAAAAAATATGCTACAAATCTTGGCTATGCCCGACAGGATCAAAAACTCTATCTAAGATACCGCTTTTTATCTACCACGCTCATAAGAAGAATCATCATCGTCATATCAAAAAGTACCAAGCTAGTTTCGAAAGTGGAGCGAGACTCAGAAAATGCAGTATTACCACTTTAGACAATAATATTTCAAAAGCTATATTGATCACCCTTTCTCCAAGCGCTGAAATTCTATGGTATCTCAACTTGTTTTTCAGTACATGAATTTTCCCTATTAAACTCTGAACAGCGTGACGGGGAGACGGACCAACATTGGAGCAAGCAAGCAAGGGAGCAAGCGACTAACAACTGTGTTTTATTATATAGTGGAGGATTACAAAACTAGAGCACTCTGAGAGCTCATACCTATGCCCAGCTAGGTGATATGAAGACAAAAGTCAACTATATCAAAGTGATGCGTCAGTTAAGCGTTGTAAGTAAATTACACATGATTCCAAGGGTGTCGATAAAGGAAAAGTGTCCTTCCACCTTTATACGATAAAGGTGGAAGTTGTCTTTTGTCTTAGGCTCACTTCTCGTAGAATATTCTTGCTGTTCTTTTAGTTATTTTGAATCGTCTTCAAACTATTATTGCCCCTGGAATGGTTAGGAAGCATCTGAACTGATACAGTTCTCTGTATCCTATGATTCTATGGACGCAAGAGACAAAGGATAGTGAATACAACCAAGCAAGCAAACAGTGTCATTATATAACGAAATTGTGAACATGTTACTTAGTTTTTTGTTTGTTTTCTTTCTTTGCCTTAGAACGTGGCCAAGAGTTTAACTCTTTACTCATTCTGTCTTTATTCCTCGCGTGAGCTACGCCAAGGTGGTGCTGAAATTTGAAACTCAAAAGGTTATGACTACCAGCGTCATAGCAACAGCATAATCTAGGATTGTAGCTGACACTCTACATACTTGCCAAAGAGAGAGGGTTTGTGATTACGCATACACTGCATGTCGTCATACATTATTAAACTTCCATTTCTAGCATTTACTCGTTCTTCGAAGACTATCACCCATTTCTGGGTAGTATGTATATACTCGCCCCACAGTTGAGCGGCTGGCAAGCGCAGCTCTTGATGTATAGCAAATTCCGTTTTCCGTATTAACGCCTTCTAGGAAGACTTTCACCGCTAACTCTGGGTTGTACTCCTCATATACGACGTAATTTTTAAGTCCAGCCATTACATGTTCTGGAGGACTAGTGCGCAATATTTGACAAGCAGTTACACTGTATCTCTACAACAGCTATCGATATAGTCCGCATCTAGTTCCTTTTCTGCCACTTAATATGTTGTAGAAGACCGTTATACCGCTCAAAATTCAACGTTTTACTTTCCAAAGAAGTGCAATTATTTCTTTCACCAGCTCTTGATGTTGCGTTTATCAGACAAGTTCCGTTTCGTTACAGCCTGTAAAAGAGATACCCGTCACGTGCTCCTCAGAGCTACACGGGGATCCTGGCAGCCGCTGGAGATTTATGACTTTAGTGTTCTAACGACAAAGCTTATCAGCCTATGACACTCTTCTTGAATTAGCCGATGGCACAGAACCCAAGAGAATGACGAGAAAGTGCAAAAGAAATTTTCATCAGAATGTTCGGAAAACCATGAGAATGACAATATAGTGTCATAAAATATAAAATTTTATGGGCGCTATGCGTGCCGTTTACGCCAACGATGCATATGCTGGGACAGTGTAATAATTTTTTATATGGAAATTTTCCCCGAAAAAAGAAAACTATTTTTTGATTGGAGAGGTTGAAGGGTTAACTCTTTAGGCCCTCAGTTATCTCAGAAAGTAATCTGAGCTCTGTTTATTAGCACAAACTGCCAGTGTACGAGGCAAATGTCACCGTCGAACGTTAATAATTTCACCACTGCCCTGGGCCAATAGTTTTTAGATCGGTAATATCAGAAAACAATAATAACAGTAGAACCATACAAATACCTATAGGAAGAGGAATGAGCGTTATTGTGAACCCAAGAGCCTGGAGAGCTGTCTAATAGTTTATCTGTATATTTGCAAACATTAAAGCAAGGGATATATTAAACCATCGGAATACTTACTCTGGTTACCTCAAGCTCTATGATTTATTGAAGCAGGCAGTCAAAAAATGGATAGACAGTTCGAGAAAAGTTGATGACAATGAGGGAAGGTATTCCTTAGATACTGCCGCGTGATTCTTCGAACTAAATTACATGTTTTTGAAAGACGATATTATCTTTCCAGCCTAACGCTTGGTTTTGAGAAATTCAGCACCTTAAACATCACACACACTACGGCGCTTTTACCATGTGGACCTCCAACTTCTGGACGTTTCGGAAACCATTCACCTTCCCGGTCACAGAGAGAACGTTCTTCAGTAGCTGTGTATATTTGTAATTCTAGCTACAGCTAGCGATCTATAGCGTAAGCTGAAGCTGGCTTTATTGGGGACTGCATGGTGACCGTTGTATGCATCTGTGTGTCCGCATCTTACTTAATGCTTGCAATCAGCCATGTGGGGATGCTGTTTTCCGTTTGGGTGATTGAACTTTCCCTGACGGGCTGTACATGTCCAGAATTAATCTTGCAGCATTGCTACTGTTCCAAATGTATTAGTAGCCCCTACTTTAGGTGTGATTAGCTTCAGAATTTTTTTCTAATTCCCACTGCAGCAACCTTACATTGTAGTTATAAGGTACACCGGACAAGATGTTGAAGTAGCTGTGGTGAATGGCCGAATAGCTAGGTAGTAGCAATTGGTTTCCTCGATGCAGCTGCTCCAACGTAAGCAACGGAGTTCTTATTTTATAGTTGACAAGTTGTATGAACGATGAAAAACAACCCCGAAGTTGACCTCAGCACAGGGACTTTTCTTAAACAAGAAACATCTCAAAGATTGTGTTACTTCAAATACTGGAACTTTGTGAAAGGCATCTATTAACGAAAACGAAGAAAGTGGTGAATGAAAGTCTACGCATCTGCCCTGATGTTCGTAAGGGCCCCAGCATATTTATTCAGGCCGAGCAATTACTTTAGTAAGCAAAAAAGCAGCTGTGATATCGTGGCTTTAAGCACCAAATGCCCATTTTGGGAGGACTTGAACATTAACATGGATGGAGGAGATAATAATAATAATATTATATGCTGCGTCGTGGTCACCCGTTTTCATGAGCGATGTAATAAGGTGCTGTGAAGACCAGAATTTCAAAATGCTAGGCTGCCTGTAAATGTTAATGAAATTGCACCAAGTTTTCATCGAAGTGTTTTTGGACCAAATATGAAACCCAACGATACTCGAAGAGCTGCGAGATATACGTATATTTTTTCTCTTCACCCCTATACGTACAAAGGCTACCCTAATGTACTCGTATATTCAGAAAAAATCCCGGAGAAAAAATGTCAGCGTTAGCCTGAAAAACATTCATTTCTTAACAACAACACATGACAGCTTTGACAGAAAACAGCAACAGTGACTGCAGACAAACAGAGTTTTGCTTTCATAACTGCCCGTCACTGGCTAAGAAATTTCACCATTAAACACGGATGAATTACTTTAATAGATCGTAAATCACAGCTATATTTCTGGACGGAACATTAAATATTTTCTTGAGCCGACACCATATATCGCGTGAAGCGAATTACAGCATCTTGCAGCACTGCCGCTCATAATATTTATTACTGCCATTGCAAGGTGCAAACGTTAAAAGTCCATCGTCTGTGCCAAGAAAAACTGAATTACAAGCCCGGCTCATTGAAAGCAAAAAACAGCGGTCAAATTGTTGCGTAACTGCACCTGTTTTATTTTAAGCAAGAAGTACATTTTTACTTTTCATTGTTTACTAAACCAAAGGTCGTGCGGATGTATAAACTGCAAGACAATGATAAAAAATGCAATACATCAAATAAAAGTATTAAAAATATAACTAAACTTTACACGCAACCATTTCACATACTACCTAAATGTAAGTAGAATATGGTACACACAAGCTACTTCTTACGTTACAAACACGTGAATAGTCAGGGTCCCCACATGCTATTTCTTACGTTACAAACACATCAAACACATGAATAATCACAGTATACACTAGAAAAGATTAGATTAGATAGGTGGTAGTAGAAGAACCAACAGGCCTATTCCCAAAGAGACACTGGAACTTACGCCCCGGCCCTCTATGAGCAATTGCCATTATGTTAGTAGGACGAAGAGGACTGGGGAAACGAGGGGAGAAAAAAGGAAGACGAAAGAAAAAAAAGAAGGGGGAGAAGAATCTTAGTCAAAGAGATGATCAAGAATGCACGCAAGCATGATCGATAGTGGCTGATATGCGGAACTTAAAGATATAGATGAAGCGGAAGTGAGAAGAAGTCTGCTTAAGATAGCCTGGGAAGCTTTGGCCGTTGAGTGTGGAGGATGTCTCTCCCAATGTATGTCAAAATTACTTTTAAACGAGTTGACCTACTCCGCACCAACAAAGTCGAAAGGGAGTCCATTCCAAATTCTGACTATGAAATAGGGAAAGAACTGCTGACTTAAGGTTGTTCTTCGAGCTTTATGCTTGAGTTTTTGACCGTTGTCTCGCAAGCGATCATTAAGGTCTCTTTCAATGAGCCCCGTTGTAGGTACGTCGTTGAAGCCATTCAAGTACTTGAATATTTCTATTAGTTGCCCCTTGAGTCGTCTTTGCTCGAGAGAGATCAGACCCAGTTCTTTCAGGCGACGTTCATACGACTTGTTTCTCAGCTGAGGTATCAATTTTGTTGCTCTGCGTTGGGCTCTTTCCATGTTATCGATATCTTTACAGAGACATGGCGACCAGAATTGAACTGCAAATTCTAAGTGTGGCCTCACTAATGCCTTGTACAAGGGAACGATGATGTCCTTGGACTTGTATTCGAAGTTTCTGGTGATGAATCCCAGCACTCTGCTTGCCATTTTCACACTCTTGTCAACTTGCTGACTGTGTTGTAGTTTGTTTGTAATAGTGATTCCCAAGTCACATTGTCCCTACGTGCATTACTGAGCATTTGTCGACATTAAAGTTCATCTGCCACGTTGCGCTCCATTCCATGAGGTGGTCAAGGTCTCGTTGGAGTTCGGCTCTTTTTGTGGCAGAATGACATAGTTTAGTATCATTCGCAAATTTACTGATTTTACTACGGATGTTAACATCGAGGTCATTGATGTAAATTGAGAACAGAAGTGGGCCAAGCACGCTACCTTGTGGAACCCCTGACGATACCTGTGTCCAGTCGCTCGACTCTTCTACATGCTTCACTCGCTGCTGCCGACCGGTAAGCCATGCCTTGATCCATCGTAAATAGTCACCCTGGATACCATGGGCTTCCAATTTTTTCATTAGCCGGTGATGGGGGACTTCATCAAAAGCCTTTTGGAAGTATAGATACACAAGGTCTACACCCATTTCTTCATCTTTAATATCTGTAACTTTTGAGAAAAAGTCCAGTAGGTTCCATTTCGTAAGCCATGTTGAGTATCAAGAGGCTTTTCGATAATTTTGCTGACCACCGAAGTAAGACTGATTGGTCGATAGTTGCTGGGGCTCTTCTTATCCCCCTTCTTATGTATCGGTAATACATTAGCTAGTTTCCAATCCTACGGAACTTCTCCCTTTCTTAGAGATCGATTAAATATTTCGAGCAGTGGCTTAACGATGTCTGGAGTCATTTCCCGTAGTACGTACACGGGGAGTAACATTATCTGGGCCAGTGATTTGTGCACATTTAGGTGGGCGAGTTCTTGAAGGATCTCGATCTCCGTAAAAACACAGGTGTCAATTGGAACAACTTGCATCGGTGCTGGTTCAGGAATATTTTTACATTTTCGACAGTAAATACAGAGGTGAAATAGTCGTTCAGGATTGTTGCTTTGTCTTTTAGGCTATTGGTGCTTTCACCGTCAGGTCGTTTGAGCGGACCTATGGTTTGTGTTTTGAGTCGTCTTTCATTCACATATTTATAGAATGCCTTTGGGTTGCGTTTCGCCATAGAGGCTACGGAAACTTCCTTTTCCCTATTGTAGTCCTGACTATTTTCTTTACATTCCGACCAGCCCTTATGTGACTAGACCTGTTCTCCTCTGTTGGATTACGCATCCAGGCTTTGTAACGCACTTGTCGTATAGCAATACAGCGTTCGACTGTCCGATTCATCCAGAAGGGATCATAACTGATACGAACTCGTTTATTTGGGATGTGTCTTTCAACTGCTCTCATTATGCTCGTCTTCAAAATATATGAGCATTGTTCTACGCTGGCGTCTCTCATCGGGGTTTCGAAGTCAGTTGTTTCTATTTCTGTAGCCCTTCCCTGAAAATTTGCTCGTCGATAGTCTGGCAGCTTGAGATGACTCGCATTAGTGTTGAATTCATTGCCAGTTTTGAGCGTAAATTCGATCATGTAGTGGTCTCCAAGTCGGTCTAAGATGGCGAGGTCAACAATTTCACAATTAGGAGTGGAGAATACCAGATCTAGAATATTACTGCATCACGTAGGTTCATTGACGTGCTGAGTCAAATGGTAGTGGTGGCTGAGGAGCTCGAGCAGTTTGGTGCCTGGGGCTGGGCAGCACAAGGTACTCCAATCAATTTGGGGGAGGTTGAAGTCTCCCATTAGAACTGTTTCATTCGGAGTATTCAGTGCATTTTCTATCTTGTTGTGAAGTGCTGCATCAGTCTCGACGGTACTGCGAGGGCTCCTATAGACAAGCATAATATTTAACGACTGTCGAATGCCAAGACGAGCATGGGTAGTGATAAATTCATATTCTTTTGCTGCAAAGCCTTTACATAGGGGATTAAGGTTTTCCTTGATATATATGATTGAACCCTCTCCTCTGCCAGTTTCTGTAGGTCGGTCTATGCTGAAAAGTTTGTAGCCTTTCAATGCAACTTCTGCTTCCAGATTCTTGTTGGAAAGGTTGATCCATGTTTCACTGAGTGCGATGACATCATACGCAAGAGTGGCTGCTATAGCTTGTAGTTCATTCATTTTTTTCTGTTTTGCTCTCAACGTTGCCAAATAAGAATCTGACACTAGTGTTTGCATTGCTTCTTCGAATCACTGATACGCTTGGAGCGTCCGATTGCTGGGAAAAGATTGGGGACGTGAGATCAGCTAAAGCAATGTCAGTGGCGTCGAGAGCGTCTATCAGTAGGTGAGCAAGGGAAGATTTTTTTATATCGGCTTGACAGTTGTCAGATTTTTTACGTCCGCAGCTATTTGGCGGACAATAGGTGGTTTCCCGCCGAGTTAGCCTTGCTTCTCGTTATTCTGGTTTGTGGTGGCCGACAAGAATCCGTCTTTGGAGGAATGTTCCTAGCACGTGACTTTCGGGTACTGCGATTCCCTTCCTGCGTTGGTATGCTTGAGGTTCTTGGGAATTGGCTACGCTTTTTCGTTACAGGTGTCTGAGACTGTGACTTTTCCTTAGAGACGCTTACTGAACTCCCGCGTTCAGTATTGGATGAGTCAAGGTCTGTTTGGCAGCGTTGGTAGGTTGTGGTACATCAGTGCCTTCAGACATATTACGGTTTATCGATATGAGGGTAGAGACTATGGATGGTAGGAGAGGTGAAGGACCCAGACGTGACATCTGTACGGATGCATCTAGAGTTGGAGTAATTTCCCCTTCATCCGTGTCAAGCGAATTGGTGATAATTTTGCCCTCATTTTCCTTAAGATCCCCAACCTTTACCCCACTAAGGGTCGATATCTGAGGATTACAGGGGACGGCCACAGGGACATTGATAGCCGTTTGCCTGGCAAATCGGTTGGGAGAGCGTGAAAGGGGGCAGGGGGGGGGGGAGCTGGGTAGCTACTTCTTACGCTACAATATATGAATAATCTGTCTGGACACTATACGTGTGCATAAAAATGGCGGGCCTTCGTCCCTCCAGTGTGTTTATGAAGTCTTTACAACCAGTCGTAGCAAAGCGACAGCGATAACTGTAGTGGCAACGGCTTAATGCACGTCCGAGCTCAGCGTCAGTTCGTCTGTTGCTGTAAGTTATGCAGAGCTGTAGATGCAGCTTGTTTTTTTTTTTTTTTCCTGTTGTTTTATCTTGTTCTTGTTTGTATTTTGTTTGTTTTAATATAAAATTCAAAGTATCCCTCGCATCACTTAAGGAATCACTCACACCTTTCGTTTGTAAACGATACTGCTGCATTAAGCAAGTTTCGGAGTATCTCCTCGCAGTAGAAGCGTGTCTTCCCAACGCAAATTTATTTTTGTTAATCTCGGATACTATTTCCATGTCCAAATAACTTATATAGGTACAGTATATGCTAACTTTGAAGATCATTGAGCCGTTTACCCTCAAAGATTATCATTCGGGTCGTGTAAGTTATAGAGCAATAACCCGACGATAATTAATTTGCTGTTGTGAGATTTTCAGTTAAATTTTTACACCATATCTCAGATTAAAGCCGCTGTAGCATAAATGGGAACATGGCTGCATTGGGAATAAAGTGTGTACCTGTTTCGGTCTTTGCATTTTCTCTGTCATGGTGTTGTGCGCGTCTTAGCGGGGCGGGCTATGTGTGTCCGAACAAACTCTATTGAATTCATAATTTCATCTTGCCTCTCTCGTAGGTACTAGCTCTATGTGCAACATTGAGATAGAATAAGGAAGAAAATTTAACACCAGAGTAAGGTAGCTCCGAAAGTGCAGCAGATACCGCTTCTGCATCAGCAGAACTCATTTCGACAAACTGTAACAATCACCCCAAATGAGAAGTGAGCGAGAACGGCTGACGATACCTGGTTGAGCTTCAAGTATAGCAGAGCAACCACAGAATAAAAATAGATCTACTAAACTTCACTTAATGTAGATGCACTTCTAATTCTGTCACTTGACTTTTTCTTCTATTGTGAACAATGGTCGGTTTCAAATTGAGGTAGTACAAAATTTTTTCCTTCGTGTGATCTAGTTGAAGCAAATATTCCTGATTCATACGACAAAAAATAAATATATTCACAACATATTGGTTATAAGACCAAGATTATTATACTTTGGAGGAATACCAAAAGTATCTGTAGGTTATATATATATATTTTATCATTCAACCACACGAATGCATGAAGTACTCTGATAGCGATTCTACGGTCCTAAGCAACATGAGATGTGTATGAATAGTATAGTGCTTGTCACGAAGCTACGTCGATGCACACAAGAATCACAGTATATTCCCTTGCTTACACAAATGATCGAGGTCAGAGTACTGGTATATATGAACATGTTTCGTATTCTGACCGTTTACTGAGGTATGTTACAATGACAGACGGTGTGATTAAACCAAGGTTGTTGTTGTTATATACACCGCCGAGGACCGTATAGCTGTGCTCGCAACTTAGGGTGCTGGCATACCAAAAGCAGTTCAGCGAGAAGCTGGCAGGCAGGCAGGCTGGCAGTGTTTGAGAAGCACGGGAATGCATTGGAACGCACACACCGAACAGCTGCCGCCGCCTGCTTAACTGCAGCTGTTCGGTGTGCAACATGTGCACTCCAATGCATTCCCGTGCTTCTCAAATACTGCCAGCCTGCCTGCCTGCATGCCAGCTTCTTGCTGAACTGCTTTTGGTGTGCCAGTGCCCTTAGACATGATCCTGCCCTCAAGCTGCTACCACGATGAACTATTCCCGTAAGCAGACAAACGTCCACTCTGCGTTGCTCACGATTGCAGTGTTTTCTTAAGATATGTTGTTGTTAATTCAGGTTTAAGACAGTGTATAACATGAAATGGCCACTTTAACGCGCGAAGCATTCCAGGGTTGCCTTATAAACCCAACTAGATTCCTTAAACATAAACATGAAAAGTCATACCCAAGACCGATAATCACACAGAAAACGCAGTTGTCAGTTGTGCTTACAGCCACAAGTCGCACAACCACGAACGAGTTTTAAAACGTCACGACTACGTATGTGGCTGTTGTTACAACAATCAGGTGACCATTGCAACAAGTCTCTGAAGTCATTGCCACGATTGCTGGCGGAAGCTGTTCACAGCAGAGGAAAGAGCCTTCGTTTTGTTTATACTGTCTTGATACTCGACCCTGTAGGGGTGCCTTAATCAATACTTAAACGAATCAAGCACAGTGTTCTTCTAAACTAAATTGTATACAAATTAAATTAGATATGTATGCATAAGTGATGTTCTAGAGTTTTTCCGAACACCAACAGCCCACTAAAACATGCACCCTTAAAAGACATGGGAAACACAAACGGTTATACAAGCAGTTCCCAATGCAGCCATGCTTCCGCTTACGCTACAACAGTTTGTAATCAGAAATGCGGTGCAAAGAAATCAGAAACTGTGCACGAACTATTTACCAGCAAGTTACCTGCAGCTAGTAACAGGATCCGTAGAACCCACTTGGACATTAAAGGAATGAATTTTCCTCAAATGTAGCAAACAGACTAGTCATTTTCACCGATAAGCAATATCTTACGAGACAGTGTAATAAATTCAAAGTGGGAAGACGTGCTTTTCGTGAGCGCAGGCACTCTATGCAGGGCCTTGGCAGATATGTTAGCTGCCTCAGAAGCTAATATTGTGTATCAGCTCTTGGGGCTTCTGGAGTGTGATGAAATTCTCGGTCAACATATCTCTAGCCTCACATGCGCTGAAATCCGACAGCAGTACTGACCAACTTATCCTCCTGAACCAGACAAATGAAGGTACGGCGGAAAAGATATCTGAGAACGTTGCAATAAATCATTCGAAAGGTACGGACATTGTTTACAGTCAAGTCAGTAACAAACCAGTTCTGATACTGTGCTTACTTACAAGACCTCCTGAAACGATCCTTACTTAGCGCTGAGCGGCTCAATGTTTCTCAAAGTTAGCACATTGGTGAGTAACTTTGACCAGTAAATAAGATCTCTGCTAGACAAAGGCCAACTAAAAAACTGATTGCTTCCCTCAAATAAACTGAAAACAACCACCCTCAACAACAGCCGATTTAATAATGAGAAGGTATGCAGACTTCGGCACACGGGTAAGTACCAAGATATTACCAATACAGCTTCCTCCTTCGGAAAGCCACAGCGAATTGCAATCAATAACCACTGAATCGGTAATCTTTTTCTGGCAAACTTCGTCATGCGCTATGCATCAATGGGAATTTTTCGTTTGAGAAGCGCATATTTTGCACTAAGGTGTCGTTTTTCATTGAGTTCGTCACGACGAAATATTTAGTTGTGTTGCCATAGCCATGGGCTCGAACAGTAGCTCTGAATATTTTTTTTTTCTCCATGTACCTTTTACAACATACCTATGATGACAGTTAAAGACTGCTTATCTTTTGTTGCAATCTGCAGATTCGATTCCCCTCGGCTGAGTACCAAGAGGCTACTGCGTCTGCAAACCACCAACGCACCAAGCTTTGGGCGGAGAATTCCTACCTGGTTGAGTGCTCTGGAGTTAGTGAGCCTGACCACCACCAACCCAAGAGCGCGCAGCTCCTCTTGGTTGAGTACCACAGTACTAGGGACCCTAATGACCACCAACTCAACGGAGGGAAGCTCTACTTGGTTGAGTACCACAGTGCTTGGGAGCGTGACCACCACCAACCCATGGGTGGGCAGCTGCTCTTGGTTGAGTACCACCGTGCTAGGGAGCCTGACGGCCACCAACCCAAGGGCGGGCAGCTCCACTTGGTTGAGTACCACCGTGCTAGGGAGCCTGACGGCCACCAACCCAAGGGCGGGCAGCTCCACTTGGTTAAGTACCACCGTGCTATGGAGCTTGACAACCAACAACACAAGGGCGGGCAGCTCCACTTGGTTGAGTACCACCGTGCTAGGGAGCCTGACGGCCACCAACGCCGTAACACCACGCTTGTCTCCTCAACGCCCCGTCACTTCCCTGTACACAACAACAAAATCTACATACAGGACGGCGTGAGCTGGTTTGCATATAATAAAACTCGTTACATTGACCAACAATGGATAATAAATTAAGACGAATTACGACCCATTGAAAAGTTGCTTTGGCTTTGCATAAAAACGTTGCCTTATGCTCATTACTTGCGACAGCGACCGCAAGCAATTAGTCCATCTCGTTCGGTGACCCGCTTTCTATCGGGAACAATGGACGTTATTTGTAGCAACGGATTGTTAGTTAGACAAT
>LQNS02278091.1:18423760-18434760 GCA_001587735.2 Parhyale hawaiensis | reverse complement strand
CACAAAGAAAACTGTTAAATTTGGAGGCGGTAGTGTTATGGTGTTCGGAATGTTTTCTGCAAAGGGTACTACTCCTCTCGTCCGTCTGAATACGCGTGTCAATGCTGTTGTGTATAAGGACTCTTGGCAGATCATGTATTGCCAATCTTAAACAATTCTGACACTGACGGCCCCATTTTCATGCAGGACAATGCACCCTGCCACAAAGCCAAAAGTGTGTTGTGGTTTCTTGATGAGGAAGGAGTGGAGACTCTTGACTGGCCTGCTCAAAGTCCTGACCTCAACCCCATAGAGAACCTGTGGAAGGTCTTGGGTGATAATGTCATGGCTCAAAATCCAACAAACACTGAGGAATTGTGGACAAAGCTTCAAGAGGAATGGGGCAGGACTGATATTCATCGATGCCGCAATTTAATTGAATCTTGCCCTCGAAGATGTGTTGAAGACATCAAACATAAAGGATCGTTCACAACATATTGATTAAGGATGAAGGTTTTTGTTAAATTTGTTGTTTGGTTGCGTTTTTTGTCAAGTGTCCCTTAATTCTGCTCACACTAAATTCATAATTATAAGTTAAATAAACATAACTTTTTTCTTATCCTACGGATCGTAATAAATTCTTAGCATATTATTAAGTAGCTCAATACCTCTCTTGTGTCAAAATTTCAGCGTTGAACCTTTTACAGTTTTGAGATATGAAATTTTTTATTTTTGTCCCTTAATTATGCTCGCAACTGTACAATGATATTCTAAAAGTCAACCCAAAGGAGAAATCGAATATATACTGATTTCTTTTTAACCCAAGTTAACCCAAGGACGCCCTGATGCACCTAAGGTGCCACTTTTTAAAACTAGAATATAAAGCTGATAGAGGTTCATTTTGACTCTGCTAGACATTTCAAGTTCAAAATAATGTTTCATTCTTTCTCCTTTTACAAAGAAACTTGTAAAATATTCACTAGCGTGCTGATAACAGCTGAACATATATCACGTTTTTCTGTTGTCACACGTACAATCAAACTCCTCAACTCTTCATGCCAAGAAAACATACTAGAAGGTAAGGTATTTGAAAAAGCTTATGCATATTACTCAACAAAGCCACAACGACAGTGATCATGTTACGTGGTACTAAAAATGCTTTTTCCACTTTACGCAATGGAATTGAAAAATTAGATCGACAGTAGGTGCCATTGGTCAGTGGGTGTAGCAACGCTGCTGCGTTGTGTTCATCATAATGCCTGCACTTGTTTACATGCTATTTTATAAGCACTTCAGCATTATATATACGGTATATATATCATTTCTAATCCTATATATTCCAATTCTACTCTCATAGCAATCCAATCTGGGAAATAATGGAAACTTGAGAAAATCAGGCAGCAAAGATTACAGGAGCCAGCACTCAAACATGAATGAATTTTCAGCGCTAGTTTTATAACCTCAGAAATATGATGAACAATTGTACCAATGAATAAAGTGACAATGAAAACACTGGTAATTTGAATTATTTGTCGCATGCACAGCCTACTTGCGATCCCTAAGTGGTTTACAAAAATTCCGAAGAAAAAATGAGAGCAGTACAGCAGCATCTTCCAAGAAGAAAAAATGAGAGCAGTACAACAGCATCAGCCTAGAAGAAAAATCTAACATTGGCTCTCAAATTTGTAAGTTTCAACGTTGCTGCCGAGACAGAAGGTAATGAAAAACCATTTTTTATGACTATTTTTCATTGTTGTGAATCTGTATTCAGTTATAAAATAGTTGCACTACTTGTAGGAATGTCAAATAAAAAGGTAGTGAAAAGCAATCCTTCACTCACGAAAACTTGAAGATATATAATGTAATTCTTCTTTTGACTGGATATCTTAGCCCGAAGAACATTAGGATGTTATGTGAAACAAAACTAGATGTTCACAATAAACTAGAATTCTCTACGATAAGGGGGAGCCGATTTTCAGAGATCCAGCAGTATCTCCATAGCTGTGATAACTGCCAATTACCAGAAAAAACAAATTCGGCAAACTTGCACAATATTTCAAATTGTTGAACAAATCTACCCAACTTCCCGAGCAGCAAACGTATGGATTAGGAGCAGCAGTTATATAGCAATTTTTTTGCTGCTTTGCCCAACGACAAGTCCTTCAAATTGTATTTCGACAACTTTACTAGTTTACCGCATTTAGACAGTCTCACTGAAATGGGACATTATTTTGGAACTGAAACCATTCCCAAACGCACTAGAATACAGTGCAAAAATGTACGGTTCCTCTTCATATTAGCTGCTGGTATGCATTGCACAACAAGTAAGGAATCCCGCTTGATGAGCGTAAAAAGGAATAATAAGCTTATAATCGCATACGAGCAGCTGACATAGCTTACGTGACTGGTGGCACTTGTAAGTGCCTCTGCTGTATTTATGGAAATACTGTTTCAATGGAAAAATTTCTCAAATAAAATATGTTTGTAATTGTGTTTTATTGCCTCTGTTAAAATTTTAGCAAATTCGATGGTAAAGCATGGGTTTGGGCTTTGCCGGGTTAACCCAATTTAAACAAAGTTAACAAAATTTAACCTAAGTCAAACCAAGTTTGGCCAAGTTAACCCACGTTAACCCAAGTTAAACCAAGTACACCCAAGTTTGCCCAAGTTAGCCCATTTTAACCCAAGTTACCCTAAGAAAACCCTAGTTAACCCAAGTTAACCCGAGTTAACTCAACTTAACCCATTTCATCCCAAGTTAACCTAAAAAACCCAAGTTAAACCAAGTTAACTCCAGATAATCCAATCTAACATAAGATAACCCAAATTAAACCAAGTTAACCCAAGATATCCCGACTTGACCCAAGATGACCCACGTTAACCTAATTTAACCCAAGATAACTCTAGTTTACACTAGTTAACCCGTTTAACCCTAATTAAGCTGGTTGACCCTTGTTAACCGTGGTTAACCACAGTTAACTCAAGTTAACCTTCGTCAACCCCAGTCAACCTATATAACCTTCATCAAGCCTATATAATCTTCATCAAGCCTAGTTAAGCCTCGGTAGCCCACATTAACCCTCAGTAATCCACATTGACCCTCGGCAGCCCTCATTAACCTTTGTTAACCTTCGCTAATCATATTTCACCCTCGAAAACCCTAGTTAAAATTAGTTAACGCTTGGTTACCTTATTGTACCCTCGTTAGCCTTAGCTTACCTTAGTTAACCCTCGGTAAGTCTCCTTAACACAAGTTAACCATAGTTTGTTTTAATTTGAACTTGACTTAGTTTAATTTGAAATTGATGTAATTTAATTTGAAATGGATTTATTTTAATTTGAAATTTATTTATTTTCATTTGAAATTGATTTATTTTCATTTTAAATTGATTTATTTTAATTTGAGCTTGATTTATTTCACTTTAATTTGACTTAGTTTAATTTAAACCTGCCTTATATGAATTTGACTTGTTTTAATTTGAAATTGACTTATTTTAATTTGAAATTGATATGATATTTTGATATGAAGTGAAAAAGGCATAGACTTTTCTTCATTTAAAGTAAATTTCCCTATTCATTGGGTTACGAGCAGGTCTGCGGGGGTGTCTCATCATTATTTTGATCACTGAAGTTCCAAAGTTGGGTTCAATTCGACGTACAAAATGTTTTTCACTTCTGTGTTAGGTTTATTCTCTAGCACTGCCTGTAAGCGGCAGCTTTAGAGAGTACACTTCATGTCCGACTGTGGTACTAGGGTATGTGATAACATTGCTGAAATAATGAGAGTCAAAATCATTAACCCCAATTCTGCTTAAACTCAGCTATTGCAGCAATGCGCGTATTTTACCACGAAAAATATTTGTTATTCGTTATAACGACTCGCTGTCAGTGCTTTCAGCCAAAGAGACAACACGCCTATGTCGCAAATTGTAAGAAAAGCTAAAAGTACCCATGGAAATGACTTCCAGTGTGAGAGATTGATAGCATTATTGGAGTCTCATGTAGTCACATACATTATATTATATCATAGGCCATGGCATAAACCAAACCAGACCTTGACTGCACTGTGTGCATTGAAATCGACCTTTCACAAGTAGGTCAGATGGCGCATATCTGTAATCTATGATGAAACGCTTTCTAAATAACCTAGAGACCTCAAGCATAAACCAGCCCATTCATAAGGATGTGGCAGATATATTTGTGAACAAGAAACTTTAATTTGCAGAGAAGGCTGCCGGTGGGGGAGGGTAATTGATTCTGTATACGTAAAAATGATCTAAAAATCACTATAACTTCCAGAAATTTGGAAGTTTTGTCCCAAATATCACATAAATATGAAGTGCACATAATAGTCTTCAGTATGAGATGAAGTTGATGTTTAGTATGAGATGCAGTTGATGTTTCTTCATTCGACTAGTTGCGTGCAGAGCGAGGTGCTGAAGAGGCGGTGGCCAGTGCACTCAAGTGGGGAGGTATCTTAAGAATGCAAAAAGCTAAACAAATACTTAGCTAATGTATAAATTTTTGCTAATATTTCATTCAAGTCTGTTGCGTTAATGCTACCATACTGTAATCATTATTTCTACCAATATTGCACAGTATGATTCCCTATCTTCGACTTTGAAGCTACGCGGTCAAGTAGTTGGTGTAGGCATCACTTGTGCAAATTGGCCCTGTGTGGATAGTTAGTTTTTATGCTACTATTATTTCGTGATCAGAATTTAGTTGGAACGTTTTAATGTACTTTACAGAGCACGTTATCCTGCGGGTTCCAGTCAGCAACATAACTGCATCATATTAGAAAAACAGTAATAAAAGCCTCTGTATTATTTACTTAATGTATCCTATACATTGGAGCATACATGTAACACGTCTCTGTATGGATATATTCTGTTGTGCTGTTAGTTCTGCTGAATCAAGTCAGTTCACCTATTCGTGAGCAAATTTTATATGACACGCTTCAATGTACTTTACAGAACATATTGCGTGTAGCTGGTAGCAACACCTTTAATTGTTTAAGAAAAATAACAATAAAAGCATCTGTATTAGTTTACTTACCGTGTCCTATAGAGATTGATTGAAATGCAGACAATACAGATATTATGCATGCACAAGGAAATGATCAATTACTCAAAACTAATATGCAACTGGCCAACCCCTAGTTTTGATAAGAGTCTCGGTCAGGACTTCTAGAAATACCGAGAAACCAGCATCCACCAAAACAAACATTATTTGAATGTAGATGCGAAATAATGCACTTTGCAGAAAATGCACTACACGACGGAAAAATAATCTTAAAATACAAAGTTGATATTATTTATGCTCTTCGTAGAAGATTTGTTCGCCATACTTGTACAAATATCTTATTGATGTCTGTTTTAATTTCTCAACTATTCCGAAATTCTTTATTTCAATGCGTGATAAAGTCAATAAAAAGTCATTTACCTCCATGAATAAAAATTTAAGCGCTACGTTTCGACGCACAAGCGTCATCGTCAGGCTGAAACAAAAAGAGAAGATCGTCAATACACTTAAGACTACTAAAGTTACTATTTGTGATCTGGTTCTAAAGGTTTTTGCACTTACTGTATATCAAACTAGATAATGGTATAATATCATACTAATTGTTCAAGCAACTATCTAAACACTAGAGTCACTAGACACGCACACACAAAAGCACCCAACTGACGCTGAATAAGTTAAGGGAGCACCCACGTCAGCACACGAAGGAGGATAGGAATGAAATGGTAAGGCCTATTAGTGGGGCGCATAAAGGAAAAGTCGTGCATATGATGATACAAGCGCCAAAATTAGCATGATGACTCCAAAAGGTATACTAAATAGATCTGTCCGACTATAGCTACCAAAAAATTCAAGAAGGCGGCCAACTTTTTTTATTTTTGTGCCAATTTCAATGAAACTTGGTACAGATATGTACCATTTCCTTATAGAAAACGAGTTATTCAAAGAAAACGGAAAAAGGGGGTTCTGGGAGATAACTATTTCCCCCTACAGTTTATGAGCTGCAGAGATAATTTTGGCATTAAAAGAAGATGAATTTAATTCTCTACTACAAAGCGTAAGCGTTGGCTTGTTTTTCATTTTCGAATTAGGAGATGACTGACAGTGCACTTTTTGGGAAAACTTTAGAAAAAAAGATTGCTTTTCAATTGTTTCAAAAACTGTTTAAAAAAAAATCCGAGGCCCAGTTGTAGAGAATTAAATTCCGCTTCTTTTTATTTATTTATATATAAGATCATCTCCGTAGCTCAAAAACTGTAGGGGGAGATGGTTATCATCCAGAACCCCCTTTTTCCATTTTCCTTGAATAACTCGTTTTCTATGAGGAAAATGAAAAGATTACATGAGTCTAACCCACATTCATTTTCAATTTTACATATGTGTACCAAATTTGATTAAAATTGGCCAAGAATAAAAAATTGGCGGCCATCTTGAAAAAAATGTCACCCATCTTGGATTTTTCGGTGGCTTGTCGGACAGATCCATTTAGTATACTTTATGGAGTCATCATGCACATTTTGGTGCTTGTATCATGAAATTCACAATTACGTTGCATATTTGCATATATCTGCCCAGCTATATTGGGAGAGCCTATTGCAGTTACGGCGATGTTGCCGGCTGCTGCGCTGTGGAAATTGCGGCCAAACAACTTCATGGAGGTAAATGACTTTTTATGAACTTTATCGCGCATTGAAATAAGGATATCTGTTTTAGGAATATAAACAGGTTTAGTAATTATAATTGAACATAACAATATGAAATAAATGGTCCCAAAAAGTGTGTGCCAAAATACGCAGCATAGCATTGCCCGCGCAGTCAGGCCTACTTGCAAATCGCTCTGCCAGAAATCTGGCCAGTGGAGACTCAAGGTAGAGTGTAGTCTATAATCATGAGTATTTATGTAGTTCTACTATTTACATATCCACTCTTACTTTTTCTTATTTCCATGTTCACCCAAAGCCACATTATCTAAAGTTGCGTAGTATCGCATAAACTTGAATCTCCAGCTAGAGTGCGACGACTACTCTGCCTCACCTGGTTGTGCGTTAGACTCTGAACTGACATTACAGATAGAGTGAACCCATCGACAATCTTGACTGCAGTGAATGACGTTTTCTTCCCCCGTTAAGCATAATATAACTGTCAAGAGTTCTTTTTGCATACTTTTCAAACAGTATCTTTAGCGGATGAAGCTTTAGTAGTTTCACAGTTAGCAAAATATTATTGACTGAGAACATAATTCGATATTAAATTATTGGCCTCGAGATCATATGTGTTTGCAATTTGTTTAAGAGTAGCATTGATCCAGTATTTTTCTAGCGGACTGTCCCATGTTAATTAATCTGCAGAGCTTGCGCTGGCGTTCGTGGTAATTGTTAGTATTGCACTCCTTTGGGAGTCTGTGCGTCATATAACGGGTGATAAAAAATGTATACCTCATTTTTATATTGCAATAAAATGGAAACTACTGAACCAATTTTAACATAGGCCTACTTGGTCTCTTCATGTACAAACCATTATAATGTTTCTTTTTATTGAAAAATATCTGCGTTCAGAAAACAACAATGCGCCAGAAGTGCTAAGTGCCCCCACCGGAATCCGAAAACGCCTCAGATATTATTTACAAAGTGATTTATGATTGGTATTATTATTTGCAGTAATAACAAGGTCTAAATAAATTTTTTAATATTTAATAAATGAAAAGACACTAACACTATTTCACTTGATGTCCATTTTCTTGTAAACGCTTGCGTAATTGTGACCACAGTTTTCTCATTGCTTTTCTTACCGTCGGTTTGTCATTTTCAAAAACTTCAAACTCGTGGCTATTTGATCGAGTGACAAAAACTTTATTTTAACATAACCACATAGAAAGAAACCGCACGGGGTGAGGTCAGAAGATCTTGAAGTTCTTAAAAATGGACAGATTCATGGTAAGAGCAGAAAGAACAATGTGGTCATAATTACTAGCTTTGTGCCATGAACAACTTCATGAAACGAGAAAAATATATGAACCAAGCAGAACTAGAAAATGTTTACTAATAAGTTGTAAATTCATTCTAGAAAATGTAGTGCATATTGTTGACGTCTCAAGCCCGCTGCAGACGATAGTCTTTTCTCCAGTGTTTTCACTTTACCGTGTTCGAATGCGTTGAGGTGTCTCCTAAGCAACAAAAGAAGAGCACTACTTTATGAGACTATATGCGCTAAAATTTTGAAAAGACACAAAACACTGCACTAGTGACGGGGGCTAAGCCAGAAACTATGACGGTAAACATTTTAAGAAAGTTTTGCAAAACACACAGTCGTGTTTGCAAGAATAGTTGAGAATATTCGAACGCGATGAAGTGAAAACATAGGACAAAAGACTATCGTCAGCAGCGGGCTTTAGGAAGTAAAATGACTCTTAGGATGATTTCATTTTAAAAAGCCCCCTGGATTCAAAATTTTGTAGCCGTTACGCATCAACGAAATTTCGAGCAGGTAGAGCTCGATAGATAAAATTCGTATCCTGCATACCAATCTATGGTGAAAAACAACAAAATAATGACAGTAACCTCAACATTCAGACAAATTTTCTCGTAAAAATACTGGAGAACCTTCAGAAGAAAAGCGTTGAAAGGCACAACTTTGTGACTGCCAATGGAAAATCATCCAACCTGGGTTCTTTCTTCTTCATTCATGTTGGCTCGTATCAGAGCGAAAGGAACATCAGAAACTGCCGTTTTTCGAATTTCGAGATATATTCTTCCAGAAACTATATTTGCTTTTGTAATTCACAGCATCTCATCTTGTTATTCACTTAATGAAGTTTCTCCAATTTAGTTCCTTAAGAGCGTAACGGAGAGAAGGACCAACCAAAGGAGCTATCAAGATTACAAGCAAGTGCTCAAAAACTGTGTATTATTATAAAGGGTGTTGGAAAACTCAGTGCAAATATGTTAACCACAAGTAAAGTCATCATAGCCATATACTGTGGTGTAATTTTTTGGTAGAATTCATTTTTTTAGTTACAGCGTTTTAAATTTTTATTCCGAAAAACAATTTTCGCTCTAAAATAATCAATTTTCAATCGATTTTGATGAAAATTGGTTGCAAGGTAAATCTTTCAATGATCTCTGCGCACATGTTGTCGAAATTTCAAAAAAGTGTAAAATAACTAGAAAAATGACGGTCAAATTCAAAATAGGCTACACAAATTAATAGTCACGCTCGTAAAAAACGAGAAACCTACGATGGTAGCCTGTTTCAAAACCTTTCAGATGATGTATTGCACGACAAAAAAATAAGCAGATTAAGTGCATTTGCCAGGAGAAAAACTAATGTAAGTTCACCCGTAGTGACGCGCACTCGTATGTTGCCATATCAGTGCACCAGACAGGTGCACCAGGTTAGACACATGTAAATGCTGCGGTAAGTGGGTTTTACGTTGCATGACTGAGCAGTTGGCAGTGTTACTCTTAACACAATAAAATCCATAAACAAAATGATAAGGAACCAACCGTCTAACTGAGAAAACTTTCTTCGAAGCTAATAATTTGTTACGATCCGTAAACACTGAACGTTTAAATTTCGTCGTGTGAAATTACTTACACAATTTCTTACTAGAAACTTTTTGTCATATCTTCATTTACCTACAAACCTTAATATCTTTTGAATATTGGCGACACGGTTGCAAATGCAATGAACCTTGTTAAGGTTTTCAAGCCATGATTACTGAAATGACGAAATAAGAGAAAACGTACCTAAACAACATTTAAGCTGCGGTTTTCTAATCATTTGATTCTAATCTACATCCATACTGTATGTATATTTCACCATACTTTAAAAACTCTAAATAGTACAACTTGTGTTTTATCAAAAAATTCTCTTCAAACGTAGTAAAAACCCACTAACCGTAGCACTCACGTTCGTCTAGCCATGCCTATCGGGTGCAGTGACAGAGCAACACGCCGCAATATGCGGGTGCGCGTCAATACGGGTGAACTTACATCAGTTTTCCTCCTGGCAAATGCACTTGACCTGATTATTTTTTGTTAAGCGATACATCATCTGAAAGGTTTTGTAATAGGCTTTCATCGTAGGTTTTTCTTTTTTCACGAGTGTGACTATTAATTTGTTTAGCCTATTTTGAATTTGAACGTCATTTTCTTAGTTATTTTACACTTTTTTCAAATTTTGACAACATGTTCGCCTCGAGCACTGTAACATATACTTTGCTAGTAATTTTCCCCCAAATTAGTTCAAAATTGAATTTTATACAACGAAAATTGTTTTTCGGATTAAAATATAAAAACGCTGGAACTTTATCAAGAAATTGAATTTTGCCAAAAAAAAAATTATACCACAGTGTACGGCTATGATGACTTTATTTGTGGTTAAAATATTTGCACTGAATTTCCAACACCCTGTTTAGTGATTGTTGGCTCATATCGAATAGTGCCGAACTACTTTTCAAAGCGAAGGAGGCTTCAAGCAATGCAGCATTTCAACTTTCGAGCGTACGTTTCAGGAACTATATTTGTCATCGTAATTGAAAACTGACATTTCATAGTATCGCATCTTATATTATTCAGCTGATGTATTTTCTCCTTTCAATATCCTTAAGAGCGTAACGGAGAGATGTGCTACCCAAAGGAGCAAGCAAGCCAACAACTGGGTGCTTTTATATGGTGATTAATCCTTCCGAGAATAGAATTCTGTTCCCCACTTTGGATGCCGAGTACAAGAAAAAAGCTTGAACAATCGTTCACAGCCAAAATTCGAGGCATGCAGGAATACGATTACCACAAACGACTCAGCTGTCTCCACTTGTATTCAATACAGCGCAGATTCGAACGATTTACAATCATATGTGTTTAGAAAATTCTAGAACGTATCACTGTGAATGTGAATGAGCGGATTGTCGCCAGACACTCGGAAAGAACTGGAAGGAGCTGTGATATCCGTATCCCAAGCAGAGATGGTGGAAAAGCTGTGGCCACAAAATATTCTAATAG
>LQNS02278091.1:18317770-18329600 GCA_001587735.2 Parhyale hawaiensis | reverse complement strand
GAATGGTGTATTCCCGTGCAGTTCCTACATTATGGCAAAAGGGGGAGTGGTGAGCGCCTCCACGGCACCGCTTCACCCATGCGGCTCAGCGCTCACCGTCAGGACACCACCACGCTCAAAATATCAGATTTTCAGTTGCATTTTCATTCATTCAATAAATAATAAATTTCACTCTCGTGTCTACTCCCTTCAATATCACATTTTTTGCCATAGCCATTGCTACAAGCCTTCACCAAGCTTGGATTCACTATACCTAGGCGCTGTTTCTTCCTTCGATAATTTACCGGTCTTTTCATTAGTCAGTCAGACCAATTTTCCATTTTCGGCTTACTTTTTGCAATTAAACTGTAAGTGCGATACGGTGAGCTCCAAGCAGCAGTTTCTGTGAGCATGTATAAACTCTCGCAAGAGCAGAGTAGTCGTATCACAGGAGCAGCGATGCGGTATAGACTCATACGACACCATTGCAGTAGCGCTACTAGTGCAGTTACGCACAAAAATTGCGGGTGGAATTTGTGTGAAGACTCGTGCACTGCTAAGTCTTTTCTTTTTTAACATAACGACATAGCTCAGAGAGGGCCGGAGCGTGAGTCCCGGTTGCTCCATGGGAATAGACCTGTTGGTCCGTCTACAGCCAGCTTCTATAATCCTATCTAGCACCCTACAAGTTTATTTCCTGAACAAATCACTTCTCACGTATCTAAAGGAGGCCAGAAATCACAAAAGATGTAGTATTGACAGCCGCGCCACAAAAATAATGACTATTCATCACATGCACTACAGCCTCAGCCTGCTCTTCCTTTAACATAATCAACTATGGTGACAAGGGTTCGCTTAGAAACCAGGTGTAGGTTTTGCTGGTGATCTTAGCAAATTCTGGTCCTCGAAATGTTCCTACCAGTTCGTTACCAACGTTCCCTGCCCAAAACATAGCCCCACCGCCTCCTTATTGACGCTGAAAGCAACTGGGCCGAGAGGCTCCGCATGGTACTGTATCCCCTCTTTCGCCCATTCATCGAGACGACCCAAAGTCTCTCGCTCCTCATGTGTAGATATGACATTTCTTAGCCCAGGCGATGCATATGCCTCTCCCACTGGGATTTGTTCATATTGTGTCTCGCGATGGGATTCCCACCCTTTGTCACCTCTCTGAGAACACTGCACCGGGTGTTTCTGGATACAGGTCTAAGCCCAGCGCCTTCAAATGTTGAAGCACTGGTCGTTCCAGGATGCCTTTCTACCCGGCAACGTAATTTCCGCATCTCTCTCTAGCTTATGTTTCCTCTCTTCCCTTTGTCTTTCCTGCCCTTGGTGATAGGGTTCTTCACAGACGACTTTAATCTTCCTGCGTCCGGTCCCACATCTGTGCGCGGCAATATCCACTGCAAGGACTCGATTTGCAAAGGCTTGAAGAATCTGCGCCTTCTTCTCTGGTGTCAAAAGTTGTTGTCATTGCATATTCTCACACCTGCAATAAAGCGTGACACATCACAAAGCGACGCATAACACATTAGTTGACATTACTTTGTAAATGCTGCAACATCGCTTTGACAATTTACAGGTATGTTATTCTTAGTATGAACTTTCTTTGTATTCGAGCTCATTTTGATACTATAGCTTATACTGAACATATTTTGAAAATAAATAGTTGAATTTGCAATAAAGTGAATGATTTTTCTGTGTTATTTTTCTGCGCATTCTTTATCACTTTACTTCTCAGAGTCTTTGAGCATAAAAGTATATTAATTATTGTAAATTAAGCACTTTCAGGCTGTGTACGTAACGATACCAATCCATATTACAATTTGTGACATGAGATGATGACATATGTTCCGTATCTGCCACACAGCGCGGTATCAGCATTGGGCAGAGTGGTAAGAACAAATTCATTGAACCTAATACGGCGCGTAAAGCAAATTTAATCAATCTATCTATATTAGCTGTACTAAAAGTCTGTGAACTTTATTTATTTGTGTCGTGCTTGCTTGTTAGCACACAGTTTCTTTGCTTTAAGACAGTAAGAAGCCTGGGAAGTTTTAGAGTCCGCCATACAATCCACGTCATCGTTCAGGAGTCAGATCGAGACTGATAGGGCCTATTTATGGAGCGTAGTAACATGGATACCGACCACTTCATAGCTGCGTCGAGTGCACAAAAGAATTGAAATTTTATTAGCCTGGCCAGTATCAGTAACTTTACTGATTTATTTACGTGTGTCTTGTTTGGAGACAGCTTCTTCACTTTAGGATAGAAAAAATTCGAAGGTTGAAGATCTAATTCGATTGTATCTGTGATACAGTAGTTAAACCAGAGCTCTACTGCATGAACGAGCACGTTAAATTGAAAGGTGCTACGGGAAATACAACTGGAATACGTAACATATGAATTGACTGTGCTTACAGGCTGAGCTAAGCGTGTAATATTCACAAGAGAAGCAACGAAGCTGCTGATGGTGACCCGGTCACGTATACGGGCAGGAGTGGACCGTCAAATAACGTATGGTCTGTGGCCAGCTGAATAACACCGGCTTTTTTCATTTTTATTATTATTATTATTTCTTTTTAGAAAGCATAGACGATCGTGATGACGACCCACAGGGTCGTGGGCAATCTAGTATTATTCTAAAACCCTGGAAACTTCATTTACTTGTTTGCTTGCTTGCATGCTTGCTTGCACACAACCTATGTAATGATACATAGGGAAAAATAAATGAGTACGCCAGTTGGTGGAACTTACTGGCAAAACTATATCGTTCAGGCATTAGGACGAGCAGCGGACTTTGTGTGCTCCACAGTTGTACTGAGGGTCCCGGGAACGATCCCAAGCCAGGTGAGCGGTCTTTGTCATGGCACTCGGTGCATTTAATCAGCAAACCTACTTGGTGTTCATAGCTCTCCTGGAGGTACTTAGCTTAGGGTTAGCGGGTCGTTGAACCTTCCCCTAAATGCGCCATAAGTAGTTTTTAGCGGCCCGTCCTTGCCTGCAGCTGTACTTACTCCTCTGGAGCCAGTTGGCCTATATCTGCTGCACGAACCAGTGCGTGTGGGTTTCCCAGTGGAGAGTGCTGTCAAAGTTGACTATACCTTTATGCCGACTGATGTCTTGCCTTGGTCATGCGGGTCTCCACCACGTACACGGTAATGAGGAAGGCGTCAGCTGCACTTGAAGATCATTCACAAATATATTGAAAACTCAATAAATGAAATATCTCAGTCGCAATATTATTATTTAAAATATATATAATGATGAATAGTGGTCACTATTGCATTGATGCAATGGTGTTATATAGGAAAAAATTAGTCATAGAAAACGGGAAACACTGTGTCTTAAGACAGTTACCAAGTACGGCCACACAATGGGAAGCCGGTGACTCAAAGAAATTTGTATACCACAGTAAAAAATGTTTAAAGATCAATTAGAAATGTAGTTGACATTACAGTAATTATTCGTGAGATATAATCAACAGGAAGCCTGAGTTTTGCCGACAAATATAGAACATGCTGCTCTGTGTCCCTCGGCCGATGCCCCTCTAAGTCCTTGTCATATGTCTCGAGTTTTTTCATACGCAGCAAAAACACATCGCACTGACTATCGTCAGCAGCGGGCTTAGGGGAGCGTCGTAAATTTGGATACCGACTGCTACATGCATCGAGTGAACTTCAGAATTGAAATTGTAGTCGCGTGGCCAGTATCCGTAGCTAAGACGAATTAAGAATAGCATGAGTCTACCGTTTTTAATGCAAAATGGAACATCAATATTCGCTATTTTGATAGGAAGAAATTCGAGCGTTGAAGATTTAATGACATTATATCAATGGTGTGGGCATCAATGGTTGGAGGCGCATGAACTCGGCTACATAAACGTGTGCGCTAAATGTAAAGGTGATACGGGAAATACAACTGGACTACGTCAAATATTGAACTAAGGCTAATATAATATATATACTTATATTATAAAATATATATATTATAAAATATAGATATAAAATATATGACTATGTCATACATATTTATCCTAGCTTACAGTCACTGTGTTGAATATTCCTTTAGAAGCAAAAATTATGATGGTGACCCAATGGGTCTCGGGCTATCTAGTTAACTATACAAATAAAACAAAATATTTTTTCAACTCTACACATTTTATCCAGTAACCGGTACACTTTCTAAACGCATAAACAAATCAATTTGTTCCCAAGTGTTTAGCAGGGCAGTTATTCCGAACTGCAGTGTCAATTCTCTCAGGACATCTTTCTTTCTGGTACCTGCTCATCCATGAAACAGATTTCTGGAGACTTTTTCATTTCCATCTTAATTTAATGGTCATTTGTTAAGCTACATTTTGCTTTGTTAGCGACAGCGAGCAGAGTTTGCGTCGGTGGGCAGTTGCGACCAGTTGCGGACCAGCCACAGTCGCATAACGGGCCGGTGTTTAGCGGCCTCCGCATTTCTCCCTCTTGGAGCCGGGCGCAGGTGGCCGCAGGTGCCCACCACCTGTGGTATTGCCCGCTGGCTGTAAGCTGAGTTCACCCGTACGTGCTTGAGTCCTAAAGGTAGTACACAATTTCAAGCTGAACATAATATGTGTGAGGTTACAAAAATTTTCATGGTGAGGCTCGCAGCAATATGTACTCGAACGAACTAGAACGCCTCGTGACGTAAGACCATCACCCGACTTGGGGGCAAATTCAACGAAGTCAATTTTGATGGCCAGCTGATGCTAGTTTCTCATAGGGATGCTGAGTCCAACTAAGTTAGGGCACAGCTAGGTCAACCCACCAAACTCCCTACAAAAATTATGAACATTGCTCAACTCCTTCGATTACTTATTGGGAGGACAGATAAAAATAGATATTACAAACATATATACTTAAACCTTCAACGAAAACATTGTCACCTCTCTCACTTCGTTCGTTGGTGATAAACGTGAGAGGTATGAAGGGTACATTGAGAGATCGGAATGACGCTTCCACAAGCGAGAAACATCACCAGCGCTGGGCGCTTGCGCCCCAGCCATAAGGGAAAATAGGCCGGAGGCCTGCAGACTGCGGCCTTCCTTACGCTTATAACTGGGCCGCGAGAAGCTCAAGTGCCCAGTTGGAATCAGTTCTATTTCTACCAAAACTTCCACTTACTTGATGTTTGAACGGGAGAATTAACTGGAACACTTTTTGCAGCTATTAACTACGTATCAGATAGTGTTGCCCGAAACATAGTTATTACCTTAAGAAATAATTAACGAAGTTTGCGGGGTCGTGAAAATTTAACCTTAATTAACTTTTACCAACTAATTACCGTCTGTTGTAATTGACTTCCGCGAACTCACTCCGTTACCCTAAAATTTGGTTTGGGTTTTAACTTGCTTGGGATATTAATCGTGAGTTCTAGATTTACAGCATTAGATGAAATTTCGGGTGGCAATCGCAAGCCAATTATGCTTGAGACAGTCTGAAAGTTAATCCTAAATGACTAATAGAGAGCCCACGGTTGAAGTTCCGGACGAGCTAATGTCACCAGATTAGATTACCTCGTTCTCAGTGCTCGAATAGCAGACGCTTCCAATGGAGCGATAAGCCCGTGGGGACCACAGGCCTGCGGGTGTACAGCAGCCACCCGCGGACCACCCACACCGCAGGCTGGCAGTTGAGTGTCGTACACAAGAGCCGCTAAGGCCCACAAATGACTCAATACACAGGACCTCCCTTCTTTCATTCTTCTCAGGACGACGGAACCTGGTGCGTCTCCAGCTCATGTGGCCGCCCCTGCTGCAGGGGCGGCCAGGTATCTCTTGACACAACTAATGCCGAGGACACATACGCATTTCAACTCTCAACTCGTTGCTCGGATGTGCAGCAAGGAGCTTCAATGGCTCTATTAGAACCTCCTTGATATGCAGCGCGCGGGCCGTTTCGATACGTAGCTACTTAAAATCGGTAGCATAGATACGGAGCCATAAATGATGTCCGATGCTCGCATTCTTGCATCAAGTTGTCTGTATAAATGGCTCGTGTGGCCCCGGCATTATGCCGCGGCCTAGCAACCAATTGGGCGTAGAGACGCATATGTGGCCCCGGTATTAGTCTGCAAACTTGAGGCCAACATCGCTTGTCTGTAGGAACAAGCGTAGCTAGTTCTTAGAACTTCCTAGGGGCTTGTATCAGTACTTTATTACTGATGTCATTAATCCTGGTATTGTATTATAATTATTATTATTGAACATTTATTTCTCCACAGGCGGGAGGTGTTCTTGGATTATTATATTACAGCTTACATTAAGAATTGTGTGTACATTAATTTGTTACAAATATTACAGCTATATATTCACAACCTAATCGACATGGCTCAGTGCCATCACATACCAAACGAGTTAACTGGACTGGCTCCCATCTATGTAGTATAACATGCTATCATTGATTCCAAAAACGTTTCTATTAAATTGTTTTTATACAGTATTATCAGCTGTTTGTCTAAAATGCCCCAATGAAAAGACGCTGAGGCCGCACGCATAAAACTAAGTGCATATCAGATGTGGGCGCGGCCCGGCGCTAGAGCAAAAGGCCGAATTTCTGTGACCGCGGGCTCTGTTCTCTTGCGTCCCCCCACCTTCCCCCGGCCCACAGGCAAACACAAGCGCCCACGTGTTGTACACAATACCATCAGAAGTGTTCGCAGGTAACACAGCAACAGCTCTTATTGAAAATAATTTAACTTCTATAGTGAGTTTTACAAGATGAGCGCTCTTGCAACCTTTAACTTTTACCAACTGATTACCGCCTGTAGTAATTTGCTTTCACGAATACATTCTGTAACCCTAAAACATTATACAAGCTTACCAATTTCCAATCAAACGTTTTAAAAAAAATTATGGCATGCACATCACCCTTGGCAACTCTTGAAACACTAGTGGACCCGTGCGTGAAAAGGTTCACGCAATAATCGATATATTTGCTTTCTTCTCTGACTCGCTGTTTCCACATTTTCCCGCCCAAGCTTATTAGCAGCTCTTATTCCCTTCTGTAATCTTTCTGCTTCAAGTCTTTCCTGTCACTGTTTCGCATAGGCCCCTCATCTCTCTCTCTCTCCATTGGTATAGCGCGTCTTCTGTCTTCGTTCTTGAGACAGTAGTAATCTCGTTCTTCTTATAGGTGAGTGCCCCCGCTGTCAATAATGACAGCGAAGAATTTGTGATGACCCGTCTTGTGTTGCATGTAGCATCATCACGAAAATATTAAGGCAGAGCCTTACATGTATAGAAAGGAGCTCCCTGCCTGGGTAGTACCTTGTGTTGACGGAAGATGCACCATATGATTTCTCAGGTTATTAACTATTTAGGGTAGAAGGATGAGCTTCCTTCTATACATGAAAGTCTCTTATTAACTTCCTTCTGTTGGACGCAACGCAACTGCCAACTTGAATTAGAGAACCGTACAGATAAGCGTACAAAACTGAACAGCACCAAGCTTTCTTTCGGTGATACGCTAAAGAGCAATGTTTTTTTTTACCCGCAGTCGATATTGCTTCTAATAAATACGGAGCTCTGTATCCAAGATACTCGAGGGTGTCATATAACTCGGACTCTGAAAGTTTTCCTCAAGAGAAAACTTGTTCTATTGAAAAAAGAACCCAAAATGGAGAAAATAATTTGCTGCCAAGAAATCATCGTAGTCTTTACGCGCCTGCTAACCGCTAAAGCATATCTAACCAGTCGTGTCGATAATTGTACAGCCATCAATAAGAGTATCAGGGTAAACTAAGGGCAGCTGAAGTTTGAATGAAGAAAACTTCAAAAGAGAGTACACATCAGGATGCAAGAGATTGTTTAGAGAAGCTGTATGCATCTGCATCGAGTGGACTTCAATGTTGTCAAAGAAAGACCAGAATTAGATATACCGTTCGAGTGCCATCATCTGCAACCTGGAATATTTTCTATCCATCAGTTTTCAATTAAGTTTGACAGGATGACCACAGTCTTCAAGCAGATGAATATGCAGAGGCGATTCTTTGTGGCGAAGTTGTGTGCGTGAATACAGCCACAAGTTGTAGAAACGACCGAATTCATGTCTGCGTAACGACAAAAAACGTGGTTGTTGCACGAAGACTCGTTTTTGGTTGTGTTTACGACCACAACTTGCAACTTCATTTTGAGTGCGCTTATCGGTTTTGGTTGTGACGTCACATTGTTTATTTACAAAGTGAAGTTGTTTGATTGGAGTAGAATTTGGATTTAATGGGGGCTAAAAAGTTTTGTTTATGGTTATAGGTTACATTAGGCTGAAATTTACACAAAAACCGCGTGATTAAAGACTGTTATTGTTTATAGAGGGGTATAGTTATTTGTTTGTTTACAAAAAGAGCTTGTCATGTTTGTCGAGAGAGGGCGCTGAATACCATCTCATGTCCTTGTGGCTGCTCTAGTTGCTCGTCAATGGAACCATAACTTTGCTTATGGTTGCAAATTTTTGGTTGTTCACAGAGAAACGCCTCTGCTGAAACCAAGAAGGCCCATCTATTTCGTTAAGAGCGTGACACGGAACATATAAATATCTATATATTAATACGTTTGTACCTACCTATGTACCTGCGGTGTGTCATGCTTTTCATCACTAATAGACGGAAGGAAATTAGGGATTCGATGACTTCGGGAAGCTGGGTATCTATGATACGGCGGTGGTCAGCAGTACGGTGCAGCTGGGCAAGGTCTTGTTAATGATTATTTTTCTTCGGCAGAGCTCTCCTGTATGTATAAACGTGTATCGTTGTTTGCTGCTGGAGTGGGAATTCCGCGGATTTTTGTTAGAGGGAGCAGCTCCACTGGGAATCAGTAACGTAGCCAGGAAAATTTCCGTGGGGGGAGGGGTGACGAACTGCTTGACAAAACAAGCTAGACCCTAAGCAAGGCAACCTTATTAAGGCCTCATTTTCAGTGCGTGGCGGGGGGTTTGAAACTGTTTTGGGAGGGAGTGCGTCCTTCAACGCTCCCTGTCACGAATTTTTTTTCCTGAACCTTTCAGCAAGTACACTCTCACGGCAGCCAATGGCGTGGCAGGTCACCGGCCACAGTGGGAGGGGCGAAGGGTGATGGTTTGTGATGGTGTTACACTCAGAAGTGTACCTTGAAAGACTATGTGAATTCGCAATTTACGCGCTGTGAAGTTTATTCTAATAATTAGTAGGCATCAATTAAGGTGTGTGATGTACTTAAACTTCGTTTAAGTGTGAGCAACATGTGAAAATTGCTCGTGTGTTAGCAGTTTATATTGAGTCTCTGTGTATTTTGTGTACATGCTATAGGGAGTAAATGTCACCAAGCATATTGCGCGTAATGCTTAGCCAATAAGTGAATTGAATTACTCATACACTAAATGGATAGGCTTGTTTTAAGCTATGTCACACTAGGCCAGGTTCTATTAGTTCAATGGAGATTAATGTTAAAGAGATCCGTGCATAACTATAGCAGTTTACAACGTTTTCTTTCTGAAGTATTACATAGGTTATGTTCTCAGTTCCGTACTCTCTAACTTAACATAACTCAGCCTAGCCGTACCTAATCTAACCTAGGCTATCGCTATCCTTGCTGGACCCTAATTACCATGGCATAACATACCCTATCTAAACTAAATATATGTGACTTAAATTAACCCTTTTCTGAAACTGCTGATTCATCTCACTTATTGCCGAAGCAGTACGCTGGGTTGAGCTTGTTCGTTGTAACACACACACATACATTATTTGTAGACACTGGTCAGTTGATACAGGAAATTGGTGGCACATGACGCTTACGACGAATTAGGTTAAAAAAAATGTTAGGGCACTGTACGTTCATATCATTCACGAAAAGCGTTCTATATGTTCTCATACCTATGACGATGCACTTACATTGTATTCTCACATTCTTCAGATGTACTATAAAGAAATGAATGGTTTCGATGTAGGAACTCAAAGCGCGTTCGAGAAGGGCATAAATTCAATGTGCTTAGCTTAAATCAAGCGGGACTAAGGGTGTGTTCGATTTAGGACCTAAAAGTCGAGCTTAGTCAAGCCCACTTGACTTAACTTGTCCGGAACTATTGACAGGAACTTTAGTTTCGTCGTTTTGCATGGTGTTATAAGGGTTTGATGCGACCGAAAATGGTGAATGATCTACGCTGGATTGCCTAGTAGTTCTGTCATTTTGAATATTTGGTAGTGGGTCATAGTGCGACCGTCAAATTCTTAACTTCGTAATAGTGTAGGTGTAAAGTAAGTCCTATGTTAAAGGCCGAAAAAAGCAGCATTTTTTCTCTAACCTAGTTTTTCCCCGAGCGGTAATTTGTTGCTCATCTACAGTCTTAACTGAACAATGGATAGAGACACTATGCACGCACGCATCATGTACACACAGACCAGTGTATAATATGCGCATGCACTTTTCACATGCATTTCAATTCTAAAATTTAATTCAAGTACATAACATACCTTTATTGATGTCCATTGATAATCAATGTCCATTGATAATCAATGGACATCAATAAAGGTATGATAGGGCGTGTTGGATTGGGACCTGAAAGTGTCCCGAAGTCGTCCCTTTTATTGAAGTTTCATTCGATGAATCAAAATTTATCACGTGTGAGGCTTCTAAAAACTCATTACTTTGTATAATTGAGATTTCAGTCAGTTCAACATAAGCGTGTCGCTTCTAACACCTAAAACACGAAACGAACAACAAAACGACGAAACTAAAGTTCCTGCCAACAGTTCCGGACAAGCTAAGTCAAGTGGGCTTGGTTTTAGTTCGACTTTAGGTCCCAATTCGACCACGCCCTTAGTCCCGCTTAATTTAAGCTAAGCACATTGAGCTTATGTAATAATCGAACGGGCTTTAAGTTAAGTTGCAGGGCGCTCATCATACATCGAAACCACTCATTTCTTTATAGTACATCTAAATAGTGTGAGTACAATGTAAGTGCATCGTCAAGTGTATGAGAACATATAGAACGCTTTTTGTGGATTATTTGAACGTACAGTGCCTTAACATTCTTTAAAACGTAATTCGTAGTAAGCGTAATGTGCCACGAATTTCCTGTATCAACTGACCAGTGTCTACATGCAATGTGTGTGCATGTTACAACGAACAAGCCGAACCCAGCGTACTGCTTCGGTAATAAGTGAGATGAATCAGCTGTTTCATAAACGGATTGATTTAAGTCAACCCGTTAGGTTAGATAGGGTACGTTATGCCATGGTAATTAGGGTTCAGCAAGCATTACGTTAGCCTAGGCTAGATTAGGTACGGCTAGGCTGAGTTATGTCAAGTTAGAGAGTACGGAACTGAGAACATAACCTATGTAAAACTTCAGAAAGAAAACGTGGTAAACTTCTACAGTTAACCACGCATCTCCTTAACATCACTCTCCATTGAACTAATAGAACCTGGCCTAGTGTGACATAGCTTAAAACAAGCCTATCCATTTAGTGTAAGAGTAATTCAATTCACTTATTGGCTAAGCATTACGCGCAATATTCTTGGTGATATTTACTCCCTATAGCATGTACATAAAATACAGAGACTCAATGTAAACTGCTAACACACGAGCAATTTTCACATGTTGCTCTCACTTAAGCGAAGTTCAAGTACATCACTCACCTTAATTGATGCCTATTAATTATAAGAATAAACTTCACGGCACGTATAATTGTGAATTTACATAGTTTTTTTCAAGGTACGCTTCTGAGTGCAACACCATCACAAACCATCACCCTTCGCCCCTCCCACTGTGGCCGGTGACCTGCCACGCCATTGGCTGCCGTGAGACTGTACTTGCTGAAAGGTGCAGGAAAAAAATTCGCCTCCCGG
>LQNS02278091.1:18277326-18287829 GCA_001587735.2 Parhyale hawaiensis | reverse complement strand
TTTCTCCTGTCCTCTATATCCTACTAACATAATGGCAATAGCTCATAGAGTGCCGGGGCCTATGTTCCGGTGTCTCTTTGGGAATGGGCCTATTGGTTCGTCTACTGCTGCCTATCTAATCTAATAATTCCCGTAAATTTCATGAAGATCCGTCCACAACTTTTGAGTTATCTTGGTGAGAGACAAACAAACAGACGAACAGACAGACAAACTTTGATAAAAACATAACTTCCCTTTCAGTAGTGAATGTTATATGCAGCAATGTTAACAGAAATATGTACACAAAGTCGCCTCCTAGAATAGAGTTTTTCATCGCTCAATCAAAAGTGTCAATTAGATACCAGCAAATCTTAAATATTTATAGGAGCATAATTACATTCTCATTGTAAATTGATTTTCTACCAGTCTCTCTAACTCGAATCGGCGTTGTAAACACATCGGGACCTCCCAGCCCGCGACCCAACAAGTCCGGACTGCGAACGAAGTACAGAGCAGCTGGTGTCTATGAACAAACTAATGGGAATAGATGTCTGTGAACAAACTAATTGGAACAAATGTCTGTGCATAAAGTAACTGGGACAGATGTCTGTGAACAAACCAATTGGAACAGATGTCAACGAGCGAAACTCAAAGCAACGCCACCAAGTCTGGACGAATGCACGCACACAGACAAGGTGAAAACCTGACATCCTCGCTGTTACTCAGCCAGCTCTAATCATTGTATATCATACTCAGTGGTATCCCTGATACAATGCAGCTGCGTACATAAAATGGCTGTCGGACAAAAAGTTGAAAACTTTTCACCTTGACAACAACTTTCAGTAAGACTGTCGCAAGCTTGACGAAAACAAAATGAAAAAATCATAAGGCGTATTATTTGACAAGCGTGAGAATCTATACATACATAACTGTATCTATTTATAGCTGTCCCTTTATACATAGAAAAATCTCTGCTGCAGTCAATTTCTATTTACTTTTTAAAAGATATCAGCCTCTAATCAAACTCCTGTTTAGATTTACCCTTTTAGAAGCAAATATAAACTTCCCGTTGCAGAAATTTTTTGTGTGTACTGTCAATGATTTATTGCCATTAACTTTCAACATCTGGGTTTTATGACTCCCAGACCATACTCCAGCTCTCACCTGATTAAAGCGCTGCAGTACACGGCAACATTAGTATGCGTTCTGCGCAGGACATCGTTTGTCTATGACAAGGAGCAGAGGTGGACACGCTGGTACGGCCCCTTGTGGCTAGGCTGCAAGTTCCCACTATGACTAGAATACTGCGATAAGTACGCAAAACAGAATACTTTTTCGATCTACGAGTATATACCATCCATGGCGGCACGATACTAAAACCGGAGCAGTAGGAGGAACCATGCATGGCAGATAACTGAGAGCAAGTTGCTCTGTATGCAGTATGCTGGTGTTGATCTACGGTGAATTGGACGGGTGCATCGTTGTTGTTATTATTATTAAAATGCACCAGACTGGTGACGTGAGAATGGAGGAAACTTCTTAAGGTTATCAGCCACCACGCGACCAGCCCAGCAAGAGAAGAAAGAAAGAGAGAATTAAAGATCACAGAATCACTCTGTCTACAAGTTGCTTTAAGCTGTCAATGTATGCAGCAACTAAGGCAGAGCCATTAAGATTATTCAAAACATCTACAGATGATGGAACAAACGAACGAGAATACTGGCTTTGAATGATAATTAATTTGGTTGGTTGAAACAGCGACTGAGGTTGCTTAGAGCGGCGATCGAAAACTAACAAGTTTGATTGACTGAAGAACGAACTGGTTGAAGTAGCGATTAATGAAAGTACTGTAACTTAATATCTGACTGAAGCTGCAATTGAAAAAAATAATTTTAGTTGAGTGAATCAGTGCTTTAGAAAAGTAATTAATTGGGTTGACTGAAGCGCGATTGAGAGGAATTAGTAATTTGCTCGGCTGAATATATTTTGAGAAAAGCAATAAATCAAACTGACTGAAGCACAAATTGAGAAAAACAAAATTTAGTCAACTGAAGCTGGAATTAAGTAAGAATTATAATCAATGTGGTTGACTGAAGTACATATTGAAAAAAGTAGTCCACCGGGATCAATGAAGTAGCGACTGAGAAAAGTTACTAATATGGTGAGCTGAAACAGCCATGGACGATATCATCCACTTTCGCTTTTGACAACAGGTGTTGGGAACAGCTGGAGAACACCTACGCCGAGGAACTTCCAATAGCCACCGCCTCCCAAACAACGGAGCAGAAAATAATTTGTTTCCGGTACAATCCTACTGAAAGCGCAATTTATAACTAGAATTTCTGGGGTGGAGTTGATTTTCAATGCAAAGAAATAATAGGTAGAAGGTCAATGTTAAGTTATTAACAGCCAATACTTCAGGTTTGTGCACAAATGCAAAATAGAAAAATGCAGTATTGCGAGGTACTAAAGGGCAACAAAAGTGCAAAATATTGGATGAGATTTAAATGAATACCATGGCCGGGTGATGCTCTACATAGTTAGGAATATTATCCAATACAGTTGTATAGCTCTCTGTCCTTTCTTACTTAATATCCGCTACAACTTTCCACTCGAATTAAGGAAATCTTGACGACACAAGCAGCACACTTTGCTGTCGCATTCAGAATAAAGTTTTGAAAAGCCTTTGCCTTGTAAAGCCCGAGCCTCGTCTATAACAAGATTTGTTATGCGGTGAATAACGTAAGCAGCAGACGAAACTATATTCGAGAGTTAAGCCGCAAAACTGAACTCTTCAAAACCTCAAAAAAAGCTCTAAAAGTCTACCCTTGATATTGTGTGAATAGAAAAATGCCTGTCTAAGAATAAGAAGATTATCATAGACAACGTTCATTAATTTGTTTTCAAGGGTAAATCTCGCTTGCCTGGAGTTGTTTACTAAAAGGCGAGGCTATTTCGCGAATAACTGCACTTAAGACAAGGTTTACACGGTAGCTTATTGGACCTCTTCCCTCGGCTTATCGTCCGATTGGTTTGCTGTGTTATTGTAAACACAACTGTACGTCTACCAATTTTTTTTTTCGCAATATAAGCCCTCAGGTCGGCTGGCTACAACAACCGTCACGTGTAAGCTTCGGATGTTTTTCCCAATTTGCAGTGATCTACAAATCAGAACAGCTGTCCGCTTGTCCGCTCCGCAAGCGGACGCAGCATTGTTTTCAGACTAACAACTAGGAAAATACGTTCGAAAGACTATCGTGTGAAGCATCCTTTAGAAGGCAATATTCCTACACACTCCATTATTCGATAGTTTCACGAATTTCTCATAAATCTAATGTTTGTATAGTTCTCATTTTTCACATGTTTATAAGTGTGAAAAAAGATATATAAAATTTAATTTTACGAAGAAGAGATTATATAGCCCGCAAATTCTGTTATAGCAGTGTAAAGAAAATTATTCTTACAACAGAAAAACAGAAAAATGTGCGAATAATAACAATGTTGATAATCCTTAGCTTTGCCTTTCATTACCTCCGTCAAGAAGATTATGTTTTATCTAGTTTGTCGGTTTGTCATTTCTTTTGGTGTGTCACCAAATAACTCAAAAAGTTATGGACGGATCTTTTTGAAATCTACAGGGATTGTTATGTATATTCGGAGGAACAGATGCTTAGCTTAGGGTGATGATTCGTTCAACTGTTTGTTTGTCTCGTTTTTCTTGGTAGCATATCTCAAAAAGTTATTTACGGATCTTCATGAATTTTCCAGGAAGTGTTGGGATTACTACTAGGAGCAAATGACCGTATTTTTTGTTGAGCTCTGTATCCGTTTGCTTATTTGACTCTATTTGTTTTCAGGTTTGTGAGCAACATAACTTAAAAATAACAAGTATAATATCGACTAATCATGAAATAAAATTTGACGTTTCGCGATTAATCTCCCATCATCCGAAGAAAAAAAACCTAATGTATGCGGGAGGTCTAACAGTAGTTCTTTATTTCGAATATTGAAGGGATCCTAGGTGCTGTCGAGGGGAAGTCTTAAACGTGAATGAACAAAGCTACTCGGAAGGGCCGGATGTCAGTGCCTGTACAATCAGCGGATGTGGGACTAATTATGGATTGTGGGAAGGGGTACAGCCGAGGTCATAATGTTGAGGCTAGACCTTGTTCTATGGATGCAGAGGGACTCTAATGTTGTCAATTGGGTTAGAAGAGTCTATGATGGAGAAGTATATACTCTGCATACCAATATCTATAAGCAATGGCAATAACCGCAACTGTTTGGTTCTTTTCGACTTCAAACCCAGATTTTGTTCAGTAGACAGGTTTGGTTTCCTTTCACGTCCAGGTTAAGTCCAAATACAACTAAATTTTTTTTAGATTACACTGAAAATCGAGGGATGAGGAAGCTGAACAATTACTACCATAATTGTTTTAATTCTGCTCTGTGAAGGTTAATAATTTTCTGTCTCAAGGCAACACTGAGCTTTTTAAATTTGCCTCTTCCAACGTGGCGCTGACGTGTGAATGATAAGGCATAAAGGCATGACACTCGTTGCAACAAGTTACGTTATTTAATATCCCAGAATATATGCTCAGTAATATTATAGAACGATGTACACAATATGTAAAATAAAACAAATACCATATTACCGTACGTATATCGCTACATCTCTGGTAATTATGCATACTGCATAATTTCTTATCTTCATACTGTTTTCAACATTTACAGATTAATTTATTTCATAATCCATATAATTTATTTTGCTGCAATTCAGTTTTATGTTTCTTTCTATGTAAATTAGAAATATATTAAAAAAACTCGAACTTCTCAAAAAACCTTAGTTTTCAGATATAAGTGCAGTGTTCAATACTGGAGACTGAAGTAATAATTTATTTAGTGCTGACTGTTCATCCTTGAAGTTCTTGTCAGCAGCAGACGCTGCCGAAAGCTTCCCAATAACAATATGGCGGCGTCTGACATGAGAACCTCACCCGAAAGAAATCCTGAGCGATGACGCAAGGCACATCTCGGTAATTATTGGGCCTCCAGTCAGCGACGGCTAATGACTTGGTAATTTTACTTACTCAAAGTTTGGGTGGACGCTAATCGTGTATCTTCATTAAACCATAGCTTATTGGCAGAAAATATTCACGGTTAAATTGCAGGTTATGAGCCTGAGTGTGTGTGTCATCCATAAAATATCATTAATAAACATAAAACTTTCATACTACCATGGGTGGCACTGTTGGGATAGAGACTGGCTTGAGAATGCACATACCGAGAATTTTAGTGGCGATTCGTTCTGCAGTAACTTAGTCGTCCCTGAAACACGAACTTTCTTTACGGGTGAAATGGCACCCAAAGAATAATTTTCTGTTCGTAGAAAATTTTGCTCAACCTTCGTTAGAGAGAGAGATAAGGCGTCTTTTTGTGACCACCGCGCGGATGATACCCTTGATCGCGCATGATTCGTGCGTTTTTGTGACCGCATTTTGACGTGATTCTGATAGCAATCAACTGTGATCAGTGGTGAGAATTGATCGCAGCGTGATTTCCTCCCCATGCTAATCAAGCGTGATCAAAGAGTGATTCCAGCCGTTGGACAAGTGAAAATTCAAATTTGAAATGCAAGGCCGTGATGTTTTCTTATATTTAGGAATAAATTGAACAATGTTATGATGATTGTTTGTAATATTGACTTCCAGAATTGTAGTTTCCTTAGTTTTATGCCTGCGTATGTTCAAAATGCTTTAAATACTGCTAGTTTAGTTATTCATTGACTTCAAAATAAATAAAGGCTCAAAAGAAATCCGTTCCCTACCATTTACCGTAAAAATACGATAAAAATATATTTTTCGAAAATTGACATGGTTTTCGAAAATTGACATGGCGTCTCTGGTTTGTTTACAAAATCGTTGACCGTTCTTGTGCTTTTCATTGATCACGGTGATCATGATCACGGTGATTCTGATCACTAGCGTGGCCACAAAAAGACGCCTATAGAGTGAGCTGGCGTTCCCTGGCGTCACTTGTTGGTAGGCACGTTCGGCTTGTTTGAGAAACAGGGAAAAATTAATTTTTGCCTAGTTTTGTTTCCAGGGGTAGCACCTGGTTGGCGTCTTGAATGAGCGCAGAATTTTTGTTTCTGCACATTCAGAAGAGTTTGCGCTTTTCGAATGTAATTAATTGTGCACGAAGAGCCTATTGCCCACTCAAATTATAATGCTGTTCGCTGGAATGCCTTTTTTCAAAGGTTTTGTTCCCGTACTTTAGTACTAGTCTGTTTCCCTTTAATCAAGTTATGAATATGCGAGGGTTGTTTTTAACCCTCTCGATACTGCCGGTACCTGCAGATACACCGAAGCATCTGAAGTGGCCGTCATCACCAAAATAGTTCATTAGTCAAAGTTTGTAAAGAAACCAGCAGTACCGAGAAAATTAGTTGATCGAGGGAATCTAAAAAAACTGTCAGTACCGAAAGGGTTAGCGTAAGCACAGTTTAGAAATTCGGCGAAGCGGAGTTGCGATCGACATTCCGCGCGTTTGCGCAGTTTACCTACACCCGTTGATAAGCCATACCCGTCGATTACGAACGTATTTAATCGTGCCAACTTTGTTTTTCAAGCCCCGATTGGGAATCCCGAAGCTTGTAAAGACGATTGGCGATTCATTTTTCTCACTGCGAAAGACGTGACAACTATTGAAATTCATCGTTAGATTCCTGAAGTTTACGGGCAAAACAATACGCCTGGTGGAATGGTACGGAGATGGGTTAGAGCTTTTAAAATTACCAGTATAAAAATTTTGAATGAGGTGCATCACGCAGCAGACTTTTGTGCAGAAGATATTCAAGACCTAGTCGTATGATGCGACAAGGCCTTAATGTTAGTGGAATTTATAAGTAAAAAATATATTGAGATATAGGGAATGGGCCTCGTGGTTCGTCTACTGCCGCCTATCTAATCTAATCTAATCTATACGAAAATAAAGTTGGTGAGAAAATTACACTTGTGTCTTTTTTGTTTCAAAACGGCATATATAATTTTTAAAACAACCTTCGTATACATACCATACTTATTTGCATAGTGAAATTTCACTGTAAGACAAACATTAAGGTATTTCTCAATCTTTCTTATGCGCGAGTTCGTTTACACCAAATTAAAAATAATTATAGATTAGCGGAGTACCCTGCAAGCGCTCAGCCAAGTAACGCAATGTTAACCAAAAAATCAAATAACTCCTAAAAGCAGGATATCTATATGTTTCTCCTAATATGCCTAACATCCCCTGTGAATTTAATAAAGACCCATCCATACATTTTGAGTTATCTTGGTGACATCAGACAAACTCGACAAATAATAATAACCACCATCACCATTTATGATCTAGCATACAATGGATACACCTAACAGGGTATTCTTTTGCCATAATTCTAGAAGTTTGATATGAGACTGTTACGAAGTTCCATCAGCTGGAAACGAGAGTTGTTTTCTCAAATATTACACTGGTCCTGACGTACATATACTTATTTGCACCAACCTGCTTTCCTCAGCCTCGGTGCGCCTCCTTCATCAACTCTAATAGAAGAATTCCGCCGCGATCGAAACTATTTTACCATTGGAAATTTTGTACGGGAAATAATTTTGCTTATCAAGGCAGTACTTTGGATCCCAGAATCTCAAATGAACAGCAAAAAATCCGAAATTGCCCAAAATTAATCCAAAAAATTCCTATTCTCATAGCCCTCTTTGGATTTATTTTGCGTAATCCGGATTCTTTGCTGTTCCTTTGAGATTCCGGGATCCAAAGTACTGTCTTGATAAGCAAAATTATTTCCCGCACCAAATTTTCAATGGCAGAATAGTCTCGACCGCGGCGGAATTCAACCTTCAACTCTGCTTAAGTTCTTCTATTAGAGTTGATGAAGGAGGCGCACCGAGGCGATCGTAGAGTCGAAATTTCATTTACATCATTTTCGATTAATTGGAATTCAAACTTTTTTTTACCCCGCGCTAGAGGAACGCCGAATTTTCGATGGAAGACAAAGACCGCCATCACCTCATTCGTACCTCATCTTTTGACAGGTTACTGTAGCTCAGCGACAGCGAGAGCTATAGTGGCAACAATGTGAAGGCTACCCTGTGTGTCCGACGGCACACAGACAACTCAGTGTCTGTATCTGTTGTTTTGGGTGATCGTGCTGAACTGCAGATGCACCTTGGTTTTTCATCTTTTTGGTTTTGTTATTATTGTTGTCTCTATATTTTAATCCAAGTGAACTAATCACACACATTTTTTGTTTATTACTTCCGCCAAGGAGGTTATGCTTTCGTCGGGTCTGTCTTTCTGTCTGTTTGTCTTGTAGTCTGTCTGTCTATCACCAAGATAACTCTATTGACGGATTTTGACGAAACTTACAGGTATCTTTAGGTATGTTAGGAGGTACAGATGATTAACTTTTGATGAAGATCAGCCCATCCGTTTGTTTGTTTGTTTGTCTGCCTCATTTTTCTCAATGCCACAACTCAAAAAGTTATGGACAGATTTTTTTGAAATTTACATGAGTTGTTAGGTACATCACGAAAATTAAGTGACCAAATTTTTGTAGTAATCCATTTGTTCGTTCGTTTGTCGCTGTTTTCATTTTATGTTCGTTAGCACAATAATTAAAAAAAAATATTAATTCATCTTCATGAAATTCATAGGAGTTAATAGTAATGTTAAAAGTCATAAATGATTGAATTTTTGTGCAGATCGGTTGGTTCGCTTGTATGTTTGACTCATGTTTGTCATAATGGTTGTTACCAGCGTAACTCAAAAAGTTATGAACTGATCTTCAAGAAAATTGCATAAACTGTTAATACTATCAAAAGGCACAAATGATTCGATTTTGGAGTTGATGCAAAGGAAATCATGGTTTCAGAGCCAATTTGAATATTTCGTTGCCGTTGCCTCGCTTGACGGAGGTGTGCGCTCTCAGAGTGCTCCAGTTTACGATGGTGCTACATTTGAGTTAGTGCCTTTGCGCACAAGATTTATAGCTGCTTGCCGCAGTTATTTTTATGGACGTTATTGTTCGTCCAGATACCTAATGTAGTCTATGTGCTGACTTTGAAGTACGTTCAACGATTATTGTAAAGAAAACAATATTAGCCTTGTAGATAAACGGAGTTTGACGCTCGATATTTTCTGCCCTTTTTTAAAGATTTTTTGCAATACATCGCTGATTGCAGCCTACTGTAGCGTAATGGAAAGCATGGCTGTATTGGCAACACCGTGTGTATGTATTTAGCCGTTTCAGTATTTTTTTCTGTGCTGATGATGGTTCACGCCCTATATATAGCGGGCTGTATGTATCCAAATGCACTCTAGTTTCTGTGTGAACATTTACGTGTGCAAGTGAAAACTCCAGTCGTAGCAAAAAGCATCATGGGAAGTAAGAACTGCCCAGCAATGATGAACTGCTGCAACATTACAATTCATTCAAAATACGGTGAGCGTAATCTAATGTTCCAAATTTCAGCCTGTGCTTGAGCCTAGTTTAAGAAGTCAATGACATGGGGAAATATTGTCATTTACAAGCACGGGCGTAATTTTCGCGTTACAGTCATATAGCTATGCTGCATGGCGTCATCTACAGTCTACCGTTATAGGAGAAACTGTAACTAAATTTCGATAGGTGGCACTCAAAATTTGGACTTATATGACGAACGTAAAATTTGCGTTACAGCTTCATTTGTTCTCATAAGCAGCACGTGCTTAATAGGCAAACGTAGTAGATGCTGCCATGACGCAACTTGCAGCTCTCCTTACGTTCACTATAATTGAGACTACATCAACCGCCAACAGATGCACTGATGGTCAATTCCCTTGTGGAAAGTTGTAGGCGACTCTCATATCTGATATGATCAAACCCATATGAAGGAAAAGCTCAAGTTCACACCCGCATACGAAGTGAGAGAAGTGCTAATGTTTTCGTTTGCGTTTTGCATGTGTCTATATGTACACGAGCATATCTGTTGTACAATATATGCTCTCTTATTTGTTGAAATTTGTGGACATCCAGGTTCCATCTCTCTAGTATTCCAACATGTCCGTGAATCTGGAAATAATATTGATTGGCAGAACTTCAGTATACTACAACAAGAAACTTACTAAAAGAAGAGAAAATTTCTAGAATCTAGTTTCTCAGCTCTCAACAGAAATTGCTATAACCGTTATCAACAAATCCCAGAAATTTACAAACCTGTCTTAAAATCTTTGATATAAACTAATATAATGCGCCCTGACCTCTCAAACAAAATAATTTTCGAAAAATTTATGCTAGGAGGTGTTCTTGACCTACTATTGACTGATGTTTCTGATCTGATTGGAGTCTCAGTGGTGTCTCCCATTGGTTCCTCTGACCATGGTGCCCTATCTGCGACGCTGCAGGTTCGTCAGCGGGTCCCCAGAGTCACTGTTAGGCGTGAAATATTTTTGATGTCCAGAGTGAATTGGGATGCCGTCTCTGGTGCC
>LQNS02278091.1:18235186-18252796 GCA_001587735.2 Parhyale hawaiensis | reverse complement strand
TCTGATGTTGATCTTACATGAGATGTAATTTGATGAAAATCGCTTCTGTTAATCTCGAGCTATTAAGTGCCGAATTTGTTAAAGAAAGCAATGGGCGAAAATTCACTGAAGCTCCCTCTTAAGCAGAGTTGAAGGTTGAATTCGGCCGCGGTCGAGACTATTTTGCCATTGCAAGTTTGGTGCGGGTAAGAATTTTGCTTATCAAGGCACTACTTTGGATCCCGGAATCTCAAATGAACAGCGAAGAGTCCGAAATTGCGCAAAATTAATCCAAAAAATCCTATTCTCATAGCCCTCTTTGGATTCATTTGGCGCAATCCGGATTCTTTGCTGTTCATTTGATATTCCGGGATCTAAAGTACTGCCTTGACAAGCAAAATTTTTTTGCGTGCCAAATTTTCAATGGCAGAAGAGTCTCGACCGCGGCTCAATTCAACCTTCAGCACTGCTTAAGTTCTTCTATTAGAGTTGATGAAGGAGGCGCACCGAGGCGATCGTAGAGTTGAAATTTCTTTTACATCATTTTCGATTGCGAGATCAAAAATTTGCCTTGGAATTCAAAGTTTTTTTGCCCCGCACTAGAGTAACGCCGAATTTTCGATGGAAGACAAAGACCGCCATCACCTCATTTGTACCTCATCTTTTGACAGGTTACTGTACCTCATCGACAGCGAGTGCTGTAGTGGCAACAATGTGAAGGCTACCCTGTGTGTCCGACGGTACACAGACAACTCAGTGTCTGTGTCTGTTGTTGTGGGTGGTCGTGCTGAACTGCAAATGCACCTTGGATTTTTCATCTTTTCGGCTTTGTTGTTATTGTTGTCTCTATATTTTAATCCAAGTGAACTAATCACTCACATTTTTTGTTTATTACCTCCGCCAAGAAGGTTATGCTTTCGTAGGGTTTGTCTGTCTTTCTGTCTGTTTGTCTCTTATTCTGTCTGTCTATCACCAAGATAACTCTATGGACGGATTTTGACGAAACTTACAATAATCTTTAGGTATGTTAGGAGGTACAGATGATTAACTTTTGGTGAAGATCCGCCCATTCGTTTGTTTGTTTGTCTGCCTCATTGTTCTCAATGCCACAACTCAAAAAGTTATGGACGGATTTTTTTGAAATTTACATGAGTTATTACGTACATCACGAAAATTAAGTGACCAAATTTTTGTAGTAATCCATTTGTTCGTTCGTTTGTCGCTGTTTTCATTTTATGTTCGTTAGCACAATAATTAAAAAAATAATTAATTCATCTTCATGAAATTTATAGGAGTTATTAGTAATGTTAAAAGTCATAAATGATAAAATTTTGGTGCAGATCGGTTGGTTCGTTTGTATGTTTGACTCTTGTTTGTCATAATGATTGTTACCAGCGTAACTCTAAAAGTTATGAACTGATCTGTTAATACTATCAAAAGGCACAAATGATTAGATTTTGGAGTTGATGCAAAGAAAATCATGATTTCAGAGCCAATATGAATTTTTCGTTGCCGTTGCCTCGCTTGGCGGAGGTGTGCGCTCTCAGAGTGCTCCAGTTTGCGATGGTGCTACATTGAGTTAGTGATTTGCGCACAAGATTCATAGCTGCTTGCCGCAGAGTTATTTTTATGGACGTTATTGTTCGTCCAGATACATAATGTAATCTATGTGCTGACTTTGAAGTACGGTGAACGATTATTGCAAAGAAAACAGTATGAGCCTTGTAGATAAACGGAGTTTGACGCTCGATATTTTCTGCCCTTTTTAAAGATTTTTTGCAATGCATCTCTGATTGCAGTCTACTGTAGCGTAATGGAAAGCATGGCTGTATTGGCCACACCGTGTGTATGTATTTAGCAGTTTCAGCATTTTTTCTGTGCTGATGATGGTTCACGCCCTATATATAGCGGGCTGTATGTGTCCAAATGCACTCTAGTTTCTGTGTGAACATTTATGTGTGCAAGTGAAAACTCCAGTCGTAGCAAAAAGCATCATGGGAAGTAAGAACTGCCCAGCAATGATGAACTGCTGCAACATTACAATTCATTCAAAATACGGTGAGCATAATCTAATGTTCCAAATTTCAGCCTGTGCATGGGGAAATATTGTCATTTACAAGCACGGGCGTAATTTTCGCGTTACAGTCAAATAGCTATGCTGCATGGCGGCGCGGCATCGACAGTCTACCGTTATAGGAGAAACTGTAACTAAATTTCGATAGGTGGCACTCAAAATTTGGACTTATGCTATATGACGAACTTAAAATTTGAGTTACAGCTTCATTTGTTCTCATAAGCAGCACATGCTTAGGAGGCAAACGTAGTATAGATGCTGCCATGACGCAACTTGCAGCTCTCCTTACGTTCACCATAATTGAGACTACATCAACCGCCAACAGATGCACTGATGGTCAATTCCCTTGTGGAAAATTGTATATGACCTGATCCCACCCATATGAAGGAAAAGCTCAGGTTGTCACCCGCGTACGAAGTGACAGAAGTGCTAATGTTTTCGTTTGCGTTTTGCATGTGTCTATATGTACACGAGCATATCTGTTGTACAATATATACTCTATATATTTTTTTTCTTGAGATGGCATACATGTCGATTTCGATTAAGCAGTTAAAGAAATTTTGATACCCACGACACCCGTTTCGCTGATCTCCAGCGCATCAGGTGGGAGGGTCAAAGTTGGCAAATTTAGTACTTGAAATCTTGCGAAATATAGAGAGGTTACCATAGGAAGGTGTAACTATGATACCGGACGCTCCAAAAGTGTAAATAAAATTTTCATTCAAGCAAATGTTTCGTCAATTTTCAACTACAGTCCGCTGCGTTGACTCCAATTACTGCACGGTGCAGACACGCAGATGTACCGAGAGCGACAGTTTACAATCTGTCGTAGGTGAAAGGCTGGCACATCAGCATGGCAGTCTTCGTAGTAAATACAAATCCCACAACTGGAGAAAACACACCACACAATTGGTGAAAGCCAACTTGAAGCGTTGGTAGGCCTCTGACGATGGTAGAAAACTCTTCAAGATGCAGCATCCATATAAAACATTTGCAGTTTTCCACCTTCCTATGGTAACTTCTCTAAATTTCGCAAGATTTCAAGAACTAAATTTACCAACTTTGGCCCTCCCACCTCATGAGCTGGAGAACAGCAAAAAGCGCGTCGTGGGTATCAAAATTTCTTTAACTGCTTCTAATCGATATCGATATATGTATTTATGTATATATTTGTGTGTCTTTCTGCCAAAAAACAAAGGACTTGAGGTATCATCACACGCTCGTGCAGGTAGTCAGTTGGGTTGACCCAGATATGAAAAATACCAAAACTGCTGACTCAGCACCATCAGCCCCACACCACCATTGTGTGATGATAGTCTTACGCCACGAGGCATTCTAGTTCGTGCTGCCGATAATTCCCCTCTAGGCCCAAAGTAGTGTACGATTGCAGTCGATCACAGACTGTCTATGCTGTGTCGTCTTAAATGAGAGGCTCATATGACAGCTGCGCCCCCAACCGTGCGGTCAGAACCTCCAATAGACTATGAGCAACAGGGATACTGGCCGCTCATTGCCACTCATAAAACATTCCTCTCTCGCTGGACAGAACTTTCGGCTACATGACAGCTTTAAGGTAACAACTTTAGCGATTGAACAATCGAAGGTATAGAAACCGGTGAATAATCATCAGATACTTGCCCGTAATTTTCTGATACGGTTATAAAGAAATAAATGAAACAAAAATTCGATGCCATCTAAGCTTTCTAATGAAGCTGTGCGGTTGCGTGCTAGGTACGCAGCCTGACACAATTGCTCTACATTAGAGTATGGGAGGGTTCGATCGAGGTGCTCTTTTCGGGTTAGCTTTAACTTCTTCAAAATTTCAGTATTTACTGAGCGTTCGACTCGTAAAAATCGAGCTTTCACTCATTTCAAGTGTAACTATGGATGCGATTTCAAATTTATGTATATGCACATGTACGCTTGCTGCTGGCCCCTCAAACTTGAACAAAATTAGCGAATCGAACGCTCAGGATTGACGTTAGATATAAGTTGGACTGGGAGTAGACTGTCCAGAACGAAGTGAGCGAAACCAACTCGCCTTCAGTGCCACCAGGTTTTTCTTTCTAACATGGGGCACAGCTCATAGACTGCCCCGCTGTCCATATAACGCGCGGTATGTATTGTATGCAGAAAGTTGACGAGCGAGTTAAAAGACAATTAAGCCTCGATCGTCTCAGTACCATTTGCAGCTCGTGTATAGACTTATTTTTGTAATATTTTTATAACCGTTCAGCACCACTCGCACCCCGCATGCATATATACACAGTTGTATGGCATTTGCCGCCCTTGAATTTTATTTAGCACGACGGAAAATGGATGTAGAGATAGAGACGAATAACAAGACAAATATATAAAGACGCCTATAACTGTCTTACTGGATCCTGTGCTGGGTAAATAGGGAGACGGAGCAACGTTCTACATTTACATGTCTATGTTTTACATTACACATGCAGCTTAGAAATTCATAAATGTTTTCTTTCGCTCAGACGTCTTCCAATCCAGATCTATTCTAGATGTGGAAAGTAACGTTCCGTAAAGGGAAGTAAGATTTATATCTCAAACACTATGTAATATCTGGCGATCCTATACGGCTGGTAGATTAAAGTTCAATGAACTGTTTTCCAATCAACTAAAAGTCCTCAAACCATTACAAACTGGACTTGGTGTTGCAAGAATTGAACATGTTTATTGGCAACAAACACGATTTGTTAGTGCATGTCAAGGTGAACTGCAATAACTGAATTTTATATGCGAAAATTATCAAGAATTAATCAACATTAACTTTGCCAATTATTGACGGCCTATACTGATGAATATATGGTTTCTAGATGTCATAAGGCCATTCTTCGTGTCACCAGGAACAGTTCGCTTTCCATTTGAGGTCGCTCTGATGAATACAAAGGTATTTTATTTCACTCAGTAACCGCAGGACATAACGTAAGAGTGGGCCGTGAAGGGTAGGACAGTTTGTCTCTTAATCGTATGATACTTCGACTCTGAACCTTAGGAAATTTTGATGTCTTGGCGCGAAATTGCATCAGTCTCCCTGTGCTAGACTGACTGTGTATGAGGAATTACCGCAGACTTTTTACAGCCAGTATTGTTCCTATATAGGGGCACAGCTAGCGGTGTGGTATGGAAAAAGCTCCCATTCCAGGCATGGGCAGTCGCTATCGTAAATTGGAGAAGACGAAATTGGGTCTCTGTGCAGCATATGCCCTACCAATTATCGAGCTTCTGGTTCCACCAACCATCTTGCCTCTATATCTACATGCGTGTGTCTGGAAGTTTGGCTCAGCACCGTATTCTAGCTGAAGACAACTAACACGTAGTCGCACGTAGGCCACATACAATATTTCAGGACCCAATATTGTTTCACTAGTGCGGGTGTGAGTGCACCTCACCTCTGAGGAAGGAAGGGAGAATGGGAACAAAGTGGCATTAACAGCAGTCAATTAATACTAAATAAATGACAGGATGGGGTATGTGAGTGTTTCCATGCGTGAAGGGAAGAGGGTGTATTCGCAACCCCCCTGGGGTGGAGGCACTTGGAAAAGCTGGGTGCCACGGATTTGAGCAAAATGTAGAAAACAAGAAACGCTTCATAGAGAAATATTCATTAAGTACTGGCAGTCTGCTGCGCCTAAGTAGAGATTTTCACTTTTTCAAACAGACAATATAACTGCTTTAATCTTTGCGTTGCTTATGGTACTTCCAGAATTACCTCTTTTTAAAGTTCTTTTTGTATTCATTGTACTTTTAGATGTCATCATTAAGTTGATCTACGAACAGCACCGAGCTTAGTTGTAGTTGAGCTGACCAATTTTTGTGTAGTCCGCAAGGTTAGGAGACATTATGGGCGGTGAGAATCTTTTTTAACAATTAATCGAACAACGTGCATAAAACCTGCCCGAGAGAGAAAACTAAGTCAATTTGATACGAATGTTCAAATTTTTCACATGGGACAAACGTCATCACAACCATCAATGATACATCATCGGTGCGTTCTGAAGGAAAAAAAATTAAGTGCTGATTTGTCTGGCTTCCAGCAGTTCCCTCCTCCGACCGTCTTGCCTCTAAACTGTTTGTGCCATCTGTCCCTAAGTGCCTGACGGCGGTAAGGTCCACGCCAGCAGAGACCCTAAATGTAGAGCTACGAATTGCTACAGTTTCGTAAAGACGAATATGCTGGCTCCTATGATTGCGTGAACTCTACGCGCTGCTTTAGCTCCATGGGAGACATTCTTCTTGCTGACATCCAAATTACAAGTTCATTACCCAAAAAATAACATTATTATTGATCAGTACGGCTTATTCTAATGAAAATTTAAACTGCACAAACTCTGATTCTGATACGATGCCCAACTTGTAAAGTTATTTTGTGAGGTTAATGAACTTAGAAGTATTTTCTGACATAGACTACACCATATTTCACTGCCCGCTCACCTGAACCCTGTAAGTGGGTCTACCAGCAAATTGATAAAACTTCTATAAAAGTTTTCCCAGGAAACATAGCGACCTCAAACAAAAAGTAAATTGTTCGTGGAGATCCAAATTTGTGCTTATTAGCTAAGAACAAAAATTCGTATCCAGCGTTTAACGCTGGACGACGATCATTGTATTTTAGGACACCATGCAATATGAGGGAAAAGTGGCTAAAATTTAATTATACGATTTACCAGTGGCCAGTGGTCATGTATGTGTGTTCCTTTTTTTTAGCATAGTTGCAGTCTTTGTGTCTCCATGAGCAGTCTATTTTTTTAGAGGTTGCCATGTTATCTAGAATTGACTTGATCCAAGTGTTGTCAATTTGCCATCTGGCCCATGAACTTAGGAGAACTGGACCATCAACTATCGTGCGGTCTATGGTTCTGGTCAGCCAACAGGAACTTCTATTGTGGTTTACTCCTAGTTTGTGTCAATCACATCTAAGACATTCAGACTCAAACAGAGTTGAAATACATATAACAAGTTGTTTAAATATAGGTATTCAGCTACAAATTTAAATTATGCTACAGCACAATGGTTATAGAATCGCACGTTATATGTACTTAACCCTGTGTAGTGTATATCAGTTTGTCGTTCAATAATCGATGCCGTTTTCAGCAATGCTCCGGTTTCTCAAATACTTCCCTATTACCATTGTTACCTCTGCCAAGGAGGTTATATTTTGTCGGCATTTGTCCGTCTGTTTGTTGTCGGTTCGTGTGTCTGTCACAACATAACTCAAAAAGTTATTAATGGATATTCAAGAAATTTGCAGGTAGTGTTAGGAATGTTGCGAAGAGCAAATAATCAATTTTTTAGAGATGATCCTCTCGTCTGTTTGTCCAATTTTTTCTTTGTTTGTATTTCATTTGTCAGTAAATTAACTCAAAAAGTTATTTAAAAACGGATCATCATGAAATTTGTAAATATTGTAAGATGTGTTACCAGGAGCACGTGACTAGATTTTGGTGATCTGTTGGTCCGTTTGTTTGCTTGTTTGTCCTTCTGATTGTTTATTTGTTTTTATCAGCACATGTGTATGCAGGTCAATAAATTGTGGACGGATCTTCATGTAATTTACAGGAAATGCTACGAAATGCTGAATTCAGGACCAGTTTGATTATTATTATTTTTAGCATTGCATAGCTCTGCGGAAACCTGCGCTTTTGGACTGCTGCTTTAATTAATTTATGTAATTTACTCGGACAAATCTCAAATTACTCAGCTTTGATTTCACAGCACTCGTGCAGCAACGGTGCGTACTGTACACAGAGCTCAAAATTTGACATATNGCGCTTTTGGACTGCTGCTTTAATTAATTTATGTAATTTACTCGGACAAATCTCAAATTACTCAGCTTTGATTTCACAGCACTCGTGCAGCAACGGTGCGTACTGTACACAGAGCTCAAAATTTGACATATCTTTGCCGATCACGCCAAAGCTGACGCATTTGATGGCCTCGATGCGGGGCACTCGCGGATGGATAATCCTAGTTGCTCCTCACGTCCGGCGGACGGCTGCCTGATCCTCGCAGCATCTCAATCACACGCGGCGGCGGCGGCGGAGCGGTCATCATACAGTCAATAATTGTTGCTTTCGGACACAGACGTCTCTTTGATGCAACCTGAGACTGTTGTGCTTGGGAGTGATACCAGCAGTGGTGAACCCGTAACTCAATCCAATGACCTATTGGTTCAGAAGTGCATACTCAGATAGTTCATTGCTCGAGTAAGCCACTGCTCATAAAATTAATTATTAGAACAGTTTATTTCTGTAAAATGAAAATTTACAAGTAGAAAAAAATAGGAACATGCCACTGGAAAGTACCTAGGTTATTTGCACGCCAGAGTTCTGATGCTGGTATGATAAGAGCATTGGTCAGCCTACACTTATAGCTTCGTGGTAGTGTCTGTGTAAGTCTTTCGTTACTCGCCCATTTCCCGAGTTTTCGGGAATCGCCTGAAGTGAGTAACGAGGTAGAAATACTAATGGCCATTACAGCAGCTCAGAGCTTGCGTAAGTCTGGTGTTTCGCTCCTCTCTGGCAAGGTGCTCTTTGCCAGCCTGTAATATACCTTCTAATCTGGCCAGTACCCGGTACGATACATTATATCGTAGTAAGTGCTAGCATGTGTACACTAGCTTAATGCATGACAAATTATAAAACTTTTAAAGCGGCTCTAAAATGACATCATAAGGACAGAAACGTAAATTTAGATGACCATAAATTTCGGATGGCTGTAAATATCGCCGAAACACATGAAACACAGTTTCAGTTTCCTCCAGAGGAGGAAGGGAAAGCCCGTCTTAATCGCTATACATTACAGCTATAGGATTCCCTACCGCGTCTATATGAAGCACTGAGAGCGACACAACTCAATATATATAATGATATCACGGCGTGTACTAGTATACGAATATACAGAAATGGTGGTCACTAGTTTATACTGTATGCTAAAGATGACGGCTGAAAGACTCTGTCCAATTTCTCTCGTTAAAAAACAGTATAATGAAGTCGTACTCGCAGTATGTCTTTTTTCGCCAAACGGTTAAAAAATATTTGCTTTCCGTTTCTTCCTAGCCCATCTTGGTCATGCTGGCACATGGAATATTTCAAGATTAGATAAAAGAATGTGTTAAATCTTCAAGGGAAGTAACACAACGTCATGGTACTTAAACCTTGCCTGCCTCAGAGCGCAAAAAAAAAAAACAGAACATCAACTAACACTACCGACTTCGAATCAACCATCGCTTTGCATTACTGGAAAAGACATTTTTTTAAACGTAAGGTAGTTCTGTCATTGGAAAAGTAACGGGAAATACGTTTACTCGCAATCCTTGTTGTAATGCTTCGCGTTCCCTCAGCAATCCATCCAGTCCCGCCGATTTGCAGTCCAGACTAAAATTTTTGACCGCGCAACGCAAGCGCAAGAAAATCTCAGCGTCTCCCAGAAGCGATCGCTCGGCTTCGGAATGTTAATGTCTTCATCAACTTGTGCGAGCAAGAAGGGCACAAGTGACACCCCGGCCCGGTTGTTTTTGTTGAAATGCTTTTTCTTTTTGCGATGCTCTGTGCTTCACCGAACCTCTTACTTTACCCTATGATTGCGGAACGTGTGGGGCGGAGAGAGACGGAAAGAGAGGAGAGGACGACGTCTAGCAGTGCCGAGTATGGTTGTCATGGTTTGCAACTTGATAATCCATTCTTAAGGTGAACAAAAGGAACACTCCCGCACATGTGACATGGTTGGTGTCTTGCGGCTGTTGGGCAGCGTCACGTTTTGAATCACAGTATTCTGGCTGAAGGTGTTAATTCTCTCATTCATTCATAGAGAGGAAAGCCTGATCTGAACAGACACTGTTTCAGTGTTGACATTGGTTAGAGTGGATAAAAAGAAAGCGCTTCGTATTGTGCACCTGGATTATTAGGCAGCACAGAATTCGTATTCCCGTAGTACCTAACGCTAATCATTTTATCGTTGAAAACATGACTTCGTGCCACGTAATGCGTGTTGCATCACTCACACGAAATATAACATGTTTCACTCACAAATATTACATGTTTCGCTCACAAAGATATCGTATTTCACTCACATATATATGTTTCGCTTAAAAATATATCATGTTTCATCACAACTATATCATGCTTTACTCACAAATTTATCACGTGTCACTCACATATATATCTTGTTTTACTCACAAATTTATGTTACACTCAAATATATATCATATTTCACTCACATATATAACATGTTCCACTAACAAATATACCGTATAATATTTCTTTCACAAATATATCAAGTTTCATTACAAATATATCATGCTTTATAGCATACATCTATTATGTATCACTCGGAAATATAACAAGTTTTACTCAAAAATTTATCATGTTTCACTCAAAAGTATATCATGTTTCATTCTCAAACATATCACGCTTCACTCACAAATATATCAAGTTTCACGGACAAAAATATCATATTTCAACATATATATCATGTGTCACTCACGAATAGATCACGTTTCATTCAACAAATATATCATATTTTATTCACAAATGTATCATGTTTCATTCATAAATACTGTATGGTATATCATATGTATCACTCACAAATAGATCATGTTTCGTTCACAATATAACATGTTTCATCACAAATATATCGTACTTTATTCACAAATTTATAGTCTTTTTTTCTTCAGAAATATATCTTGTTGAACTCAAAAATTTATCATATTTCGCTCAAGAATGTATCAAATTTCATTCACAAACATATCGCGTTTCATTCGCAAATACATCGAGTTTCATTAACAAAAATATCATGTTTCAATCACAAATATATTATGTTTCACTCACAAATAGACATGTTTCATTCAACAAATATATCCTGTTTCACTCGTAAATATATCATGTTTCGTTCATAAATATATTGTATTTCATTTGCGAATATATCATACTTCATTCACAAATACTGTGTATCATGTTTTACCAGAGATGGGTAGTGGTAATTTTTTCCATTGAAGCGGTATCGGTGAAGCGGTGACGGATTTCCAAAGTTCCGGTATCGCTAAAGCGGTAATTTAAAAAAATACCTGCGGTATCGGTAATCCAATAATAAAGTGTTAATAAGCGGAACTCCTATTTTAAAACAACAAAACTCAAAATTAGCTTAAAAATTACCAAATTAGCCTGAATTACCTTAAAAATTTCCTAATTACCTTGTATAAGTTTTAAAAATTTTATATGCCTAAATAAGAGAAAAACGTTTCATTTCGGTGCCAAATCTTGTACATATTTTCAACTAAAATGAAAGCAATATTTTTATTTAATTTATATAAACAGTCCAACATGTAAATAGACATAGTAAATTCCTAAATAAAATGGTCAGTGCAAATTTCAGACTATTCTGTTAAATCACGATCAGATGTAGTTGTAGCTTACTAGCTTAGTTGAAGAGCTTGTCAATGTTACACAAAAGAAAATTATGGTAGGCCTATGTGAATTAAGAAAAAACTATAGCACAGATACCGACTTTCACCTACCACGGTCAGAAGAAGAAGAATCATTTCAAGGCGAAGGGTGATTAAAAAAAATGCGGTATTTCTATTTTTCACCGCATATTTCAGAAGCTTCATTGATCACCGTAACTCCAGGAGCTGAAATTTTTTGGTATCTCAACTTCTTTCTCAGTACATGAATTATCTTCCATCTAGGGAAGGACCAACATTGAACTAGTAAGCAAGCGCGGGCGCGGAGCAAGCGACCAACAACTATATTATTATCTAGTGGATAGTTCCGTCCGTTACTAATATGGATCTGGAGAATGCGCAACAAAGGCCACCTGAAATTGAATTAAATTGATTCAACTCCGGGTATCATAGATACCGAAAAATACGGCTTCAGTATATCTAAGTTTTTTTTTTACTCTTGACGCGAAAATTCTTCGTCGATGGAAGACAGCAAGGTGAAAGAATTAGTTGTGTACTGGCCCGGGAAAAATCAACGCATCGTCTGTGCTTAGTCGATCGGCTACTGAATTTATACGTACATCGTGAACTGAGAGTAAACATAAGTTCCGATGGATGTAGAAAGTGATAATATAAAAATCAAACTCATGCATCGATAAGAGAAGCTGCAAATATCTTCATTATTTCGATAAAGGGATAAGGATCTCACTTTTGCCTTCTTCTGCAACCTGTTCATCAATCTCCATTGAAACGCAACTTGATTACGAAATTTGCAACCTGGCCTATTTTCGCCTATCTATTTCATTCAGATGTGGTGACAAAATTTATATATAAATACATGAAGCGGTTATTAATATTACGATGATAGATGATATCTATTGTGGGCCGCTTTAATCTGTAACCACACGCAGGCTCACTGCAAATTTTTTTTCATGCCAATCGTACAAATTCTCGATGAAAACGTACCAGAAATGGCTAAAACATACCAAACTAGAGCACTCTAAGAGCGTATACCTCTGCTAAGCAAGGCAACGGTTACGAAAAATTCAAATTGGTTCTGAGACCATGATTTTCTTTGTATCAACACCATAATCTAATCATTTGTGCCCTTTAACAGTGTTAACAGCTTCAGTAATTTTTTGAAGATCCATTAATAATTTATCGAGTATGCTGCTAACAAACATTCTGACAAACACTAGTCAAACTCACAAACAGACCAACCGATCATCACCAAAATTTAATCATTTAGGTCTTTTAACATTACTAATTACTTCTATAAATTTCATAAAGATCCATTTATATTTTTTTGAGTTAATGAGCTAACGAGCATAATGTTAAAAACATTAAGAAACTAACGAACAAAGAAAGAGATCATCACAAAAATGTGGCAATTTACTCTTCGTGATATATCTAACATTTCATGTGCATATCATAAAAATCTATCAATAACTTCTTGAGTTATCGTTTTAAGAAAAATAAGACAGACAAACAAAGAAACGGAAGGACAGATCTTCACCAAAAGTTAATTAGCTGTTTCTCCTAACATACCTAACAATCCCTGTAAATTTCGTCAAAATCTGTCCATAACTTTTTGAGTCATCTTGATGACAGACAAACCCGATGAAAACATAACCTCCTTCGCGGAGGTAATTAACTTTTTACCGTTACCGCTTTAGAATTGTAGAAGTTCCGGCGTAGGTAAAGCGGTAATTTTCAGCCGATTACGATAAGGTGAAGCGGCAACGATTTCGGGTGAAGCGGTATTACCGCTTCACCGCTTCATTAGTCAGGTAACCCACCTCTGTGTTTTACTCATAAATATATCATGTTTCATTCGCAAACACATCATGCTTCACTCATGAAATACATCATGCTTCCTTGAAACGTGTAGCATGTTTTTGCTCATAAATATTTCATATTTCATTCACTAATACATCATGTTTCACCCACAAATATATCATGTTTCAGTTGCATGTATATCTTGTTTCACTTACAAATATATCATATATTTCACTCACATATATAACATGTTTCACTTATATATGTATAATATTTCACTCATGAATATATTATGTTTCTGTCACAAGCATTTGATGTTTCACTCTGAAACTCATCATGTTTCACTCATAATATGTTATGATTCTGTCGCAAACGTATGATGTTTCTGTCACAGACATAAGATATTTTACTAACAAATATATCATGTTCCACGAGTGAATATATATCGTTTTACTCACTAATATATCATGTTTCATTCATGAATATATATATATATACATAATTTTTCATTCGCAAATATTTCATGTTTCACTTACAAATAGATCATTCTTCACTTACAAAGATATCATATTCGACTCACAAATGTATCATAGTTCACTCATAAACAGGTCATGTTTCACTCACAAAGGTATCATGTTTACTAACAAATAATATCACAACTATAACATGCTTCAATCTGAAATAAACCAAATATTACTCACAAAAGTATCATTTTCGCTCAAAAGTATATCATGTCTCACTCGGAAATATGCCATGTTTTACTCACAAGTACATAATGTTTCACTTACAAAGATATGTTTCACTTGGAAGATATATGTTTCACTCATAGAACATGTATCAGGGACTGTATCATGCTTCACTCTCAGTAATTATATCATGGTCGCTCACAGGAAATGGCTCATGTTTCACCCAAAGACAGTATACCATATGTCACCCAGAGGAATTATAATTATCATGATTGGTTCTCGACCAACCGTCATGAGTATGAAAGATGCATGTCATGTATCGAGAAATGCCTCGTATTTAACTCACAAGAAATGTTTAATTTTTTTTTTTTGTTCAGAAAAACATGTATGTACTCACAGCAGAAAATATATCAAGTTTCATAATCAAATAACGCATCCCGTTGCACGCACTGAAAATACCACAGGTGATACACATGTAAATGAAACATATCATGTTTTTAAACATATAATATACTAGAGAAAGGTTAACTAGAACGCATCGTGGCGTAAGACCATCACCCGTGGGGGGAGCAAATTTCGTCGTTACCATTTTTTATGGCCAGCTAATCCTAGTTTTCTGGCATGGGTCACATCGAGGACAGCCCACCAGACTTCCTGCAAAAATTCATGAACCTAGCTCAACTCCTTCTACCTGTTTTTGGGTGGAGAACAAATTTCATTACCATCATTTTTTATGGCCAACTATTCCCACTTTTTTGGCATGGGTCACATTGAGGGCAACCCATCAGACTCCCTGCAAAAAATCATGAACATAGTTCAGCTCCTTCAACCACTTATTGGGTGGACAGACAAATATACATACATATATACAAATATATATACTGTGCCTAGACATAAGTATTCGCACAACTCTATTTTTTATGTATTTTTAGGGACTGCTTTAGTATAATTAATACAGGAAGTTTACATAACATAGTTATATATATAATAGAATATTTATAGAGAACAGTCAAATGTGCACTTACAACAAGAAAATTTAACACGAGTAAAAGTAATGAGGGACAAAAGTATTTGACCCAAAAAAATATGACATTAATACTTGGTGGCGTGACATTTATTGGCAATAACAGCATGGAGATGATTGTTATAGCTGGAAATTAACTTTTCACATTCACTTGATGGTATTTTTTCCATTCTTCCATGCAGATAACCTCTAATTCAGTAAGGTTTTTGGGACAAGGTTTGTGGACACCAGATTTAAAAAGACGCCACAAATTTTCCATTGGGTTAAGGTCCGGTGATTGGCTAGGCCATGAAAGATCATTTATTTTCTGTTTTTGAAACCATTCTTTCGTTAAATTCGCAGTATGCTTGGGGTCGTTGTCTTGTTGGAAGGTCCACCTGCGCCGTCCGTAGAATTTTTTGGCACTTGGAAGCATCTTCTTCTCTAATATNAAATTTCACAATATTTCAAGAACTAAATTTAACAACTTTGACCCTCCCACCTGATGAGCTGGAGAACAGCGAAACGCGCGTCGTGGGTATCAAAATTTCTTCAATTGCTTCTAATCGATCTACATATAATATACTAGAGGATTTTCAACCATAAAATAAATCACAATTACACTTGTAAAATATACCATATTTTACGTGCACAAGGTATTTCACACACAGAAAATATATCAAGTTTTACTTGTAGAAAATAAATCATTCTATACAAGCAGGGATGTCATGTTTCACTCACAAGGAAATTTATCCCTTGCATTCTCAGGTAATATCTCACTAAAAGTTAAAAGTAATATGTCATGGTTAAATTACATAGCTCATAATAATAATAATATACCATGTTTCACTCGAAAGATAAGTTATCGTATTTCGCTCACGTGTAGCAATGTTTCATCCTCAAATAGTAGAGCTAGGTTCAGTTACAGATAATACACTTGTTGCACTCACTGGTAATACACTTTCTTTCACTCATAGACGCAGGTATAGTTGTAAATAGAATATATAGATACGTATAGTTAATTAATCACATATAAAACCCAATAAGTAGAGTTCATTTTCACCCTTTAAAGCCAAAGCTCCCATCTAACGCAGGACCTCAATTGTGTGACACAATTAAGGTACTGCGTTAGATGGAACACAATTTGTGTGTCCATAGACCACACCATACATTGAATGGACACTGAAATCGGGCCTCTCCCAATTGGGCCTGGAGGCCGATTTACGTACGTGTAAATAAAATTAATTATGATTGTCACAGAGACCTCAAACAAAGATTAATTTTTTCGTCTTATCATAAAGAATGCGTTGCAGAGCAGAGAATCTAAATTCACAATCACATATCGATAGTAGGCGAAATACATCATACCGTCGAACACAAAAAATAATTGAAAATTGATCATAATTTCTAGGAATAATAAAGTTTTATAGAAAAAATTGGCACAAAGACACTACATGTAATGTACTTTGTTGCCACATACAATTGAGTTTTTTCCAAACACGGATTTGAAGCAATAATCTCAGAAATTGATGTATGTAGAGCTTTCGGTAGAGCTCATCCTTATAGCTGCAAGGAAAGGAAGGTTAAATAGAATGCCTCGTGGCGTAAGACCATCACCCGCAGTTGGAGCAAATTTCGTCACTGCCATTTTTAATGGCCAGCTAATCCTAGGTTTCTGGCATGGGTCACATCGAGGACAGCCCACAGGAAATGATCTTACTCCAGCTCAACTCCTTCTACCTGTTGGGTGGAGAACCAATTTCATTGCCATTACCAACTATTCCCACTTTTTTGTCATGGGTCACATTGAGGGCAACCCATCAGACTCCCTGCAAAAAATCATGAACATAGCTCAGCTCCTTCAACCACTTATTGGGTGGACAGACAAAAATATATACATACATAGATGTATGTACAAATATATATACAGTACATAGACATAAGTATTCGCACAACTCTATTTTTTATGTATATATTTTAAAAAATTTAGGGACTGCTTTAGTATAATTAATACAGGAAGTTCATATAACATATATATAATAGAATATATAAACAGAACAGTCAAATGTGCACTTATAACAAGAAAATTTAACACAAGCAAAAGTAATGAGGGACAAAAGTACTTGACCAAAAACAAAAAAAATTATGACATTAATACTTGGTGGGGTGACCTTTATTGGCAATAACAGCATGGAGACGATTGTTATAGCTGGAAATTAACTTTTCACATTCACTTGATGGTATATTTTTCCATTCTTCCATACAGATAACCTTTAATTCAGTAAGATTTTTGGGACACCGTTTGTGGACACCCACCAGAATCAAAAAGACGCCACAAATTAGATTAAGGTCCGGCGATTGGCTAGGCCATTTATTTTCTTCTTTTGAAACCATTCTTTCGTTAAACTCGCAGTATGCTTGGGGTCATTGTCTTGTTGGAAGGTCCACCTGCGCCGTCCGTAGCATTTTTTGGCACTTGGAAACACCTACTTCTCTAATATCTCCCTGTACATGAAACTATTCATCTTGCCATCAATGATATGAAGATCCCCAACACCATGGGCAGTAAAGCAGCCCCACACCATGATGCTGCCCCCTCCATGCTTCACGGTGGGGATGGTGTTCTTGGGGTCAT
>LQNS02278091.1:18221048-18234958 GCA_001587735.2 Parhyale hawaiensis | reverse complement strand
CATGCCGAGCTTCGTTTCGGCCAAAAAGTTCTATTTTAGTTTCGTCAGACCATATAACCCCTTCCCAAAACTCATTTTCTTTGTCCAGGTGGTCTTTGGCAAATTTTAAGCGGCTCTTGACATGTTTTGCTGTAAGAAGAGGAGTTTTGCGAGGAGTGTACGAATGAATGCCAGTACGGTTCAATTCCCTAACAATAATTTTCTTGCTGACATGCAGTCCTTGAGACGCCAGTTCAGTCTGAAGGTCAGCACGAGTTGTCATGGGGTCATTAGTCACCTTACGTAGCATGTAGCGCCGAGGACGACCCATGATCTTACGCGGAGCTTCAGCCCTTTGCAGGTTGGAGACCGCCCCAGTCACTTAATGCTTGCGGACTATTGCTCCAACCGTTGAAAAAGGAACATTGACACGTTCTGCTATTACTCTCTAAGTTAATCCCTTACTACGAAGTTGAATTATCCGTTTACGCGTAGCTTCAGGGATTTCTTGAACTTTGGACATTGTAGTGAGAGTGTGCGCGACTTCAACGAGGTCTAGAGGGGTAATAATGGCCCCGGCTGTGGTTTGTTTACATTTCATTTGTTTCGAGACGTTTCGTGAATGTTCTAGAATAATTTCCAAACTAATTTATTCAAATTATACTATTGAATATCAAAGACTCAACATCATATTTATTTTGGTCAAATACTTTTGTCCCTCATTGCATTTACTTGTGTTAAATCTTCCTGTTATAAGTGCACATTTGACTGTTCTGTTTAAATATTCTATTATATATATATGTTATATGAACTTCCTGTATTATCCTAAAGCAGACCCTGAATTTTTAAAAATACACAAAAAATAGAGTTGTGTAAATATTTATGTCTAGGCACTGTATATACAAATGTATACACTTAAATCTTCAACAAAAACATTATCACCTCTCTCAATTGGTTTGCTGGTGATAAAAACACCAGTAATAATGAAAAACCTGATTAAAACCACAATAATACTACAGAATAAAACCACATTAGTAGTCATGAACTAAAAATGCATAATTAACCATGAAATGATATCAAGACAGCCGTTAAAGACATTAAAATGACATTTTGGTACTGATACAACCCATCATCACTTGAACCATCTTCTGTTGCATCATGTCATTTCACATTACTACCTAGGAATACTATACTTCTTTGTGGTTGCCTATGTTACATCACTTCATTGTTGCCTGTGTTATATCACTAAATGGTTACCTAAGTTGAATCACTTTCATAGTTACGTAATTTGAATCATTCCATGGCTGCCCAAGTTGAATGACATCATGTTTGTTCCCTACACTACTTCCCGTCATGGTTGTCTGCGTTATATCACTTCATGTTGTATATACTACTGGTACATCTCATCATGGTAGCCTACATTACATGGTTTAATAGATTACTATGTTACATCACTTCATAGTTACCTCCATTACATATATGATTCAATAGATGACATTGTTACATCACTTCATGTTTACCGGAGCTAAAGTACTCCATGGTGGCGTACATTACATCACTTCACAGCTGCCAATGTTAGGTCACTTCACAGCTGCCAATGTTAGATCACTTTGCAACGGCCAATGCCACATCACTTCAAAGTTCCAATGTTAGATAATTCTAGGTCTACCAGTGCTACATCATTTCACTGTTGAATATGCTGCATCATTTCACGGCTACCAATGCTGTATCACTTCACAGCTGTCAATGCTCAATGCTACACCACTTCATGGCGGCCGGTGCATTATCATCCAGATCACTCCACGGCTTCCAATGCCATATCACTTCTCTGCAGCCATTGCTATATCACTTCACTGCTTCCAATGCTAGATCATTTCATGGCAGCTATGTAGTGCTTCATCACGTCACTGCTGCCAGGGGCTTCATCATTTCATGTATGCAAGCTGCTCCGACTCACCCTTCAGCTCTGCTGTCTGTTCTGATCATCTCGCTTAGCCCGTATACCAAATAAATTTCATTAACATTTTCATCAGCTGTTTACTTGACACATCATTACAAATCGAACATGCCAAAAATTTGAGAAACTTCTGTTCTACAAAATAAGACTTTTTATTTCACAAACTATTGCGAAATAGTTTTATTCCACTGTAAATATCAAAGGATGTCCTAAACAGTTGCTCTACGTAATTACGCTTCACGCCTCCATATTTTTGAGAATTTGTTGCGTATAAAAGTTCTAGAAGTATGTAACGGTTGCCAGTCATTACTGAATGCGAAAGAATAAAGTCAAAAGCGAAACAAAGTATGAAAAAATAATGGGAGAGCATATAAAAATGCGTCTGCGGCACCGTACAGTCAGCCCCAATTGCGGGATCGAAATCTGCTTTAATTAAAGGCCAGTGTCCAGTCAGTGTATGGTGTGGTCTATGCCTGTGCTTATTCTATAACGCTTTGAAATGGAGGATTAAAAATTCATGTGTTGCACTTATTCTCTTTTACTTCTACAATGGAAAAAGCGCCTCACAAGCAACCAAAGAAATACGCGCAGCTTATGGTGATGATTCTTTTCGAAGGACTGTTCGGAATTGGTTCGCGAGGTTCAGAGCTGAAGATTATAGCCTTATTGATAAAAAGCGATCAAGGAGACCATCCTCTACAGATCATGACCAATTCAAGTCATCAACACGATGTAATAAACAGCGTCATGTAGTTTATATGCTGATATGTATGTCTATTTCCATGATTCGTATCATGCTCTTAACGAAATAAAGAGGCGAAAACTAGGCTAGGTTGGAGGTTTTTGCAATTATGATAATGTTGCGCTCTTATGAAATCGATCAGCGAAAAATGGACCAGCTTGCAGAAGGTGGCCACAGTTTGCATTCTTCCCATTTTAATTGAATGCATTTCTTGCTCAGCAAGCGTTGAAATCCAAACAATTAAGATATTGGCAGCTATTCATACCGTTGTCACGGAGTCTGATTTTTATAGTACCTAGCTTCTCCATGCATTGAATATATATTTGCTCTCAGTTCACGACACAAAATGTGAGCGTATGATCAACGAAGCCCAGGAGAAGTGACTTTTAACAGTGCAGTCGATACTGTAGTTATTTTATCCATCGTGCTCTATTCCTCTGATAAAGCAGTATTTGCTTTAGTGCACAAATTGTTGCTGTACTGAAGTCCAATCATATCGTGAAGATGATACGGGGCGGGGACTTTGATTAAATTCAGTGGTGCTTCACTGCCTGCTAATATGAATTTATTGTTTTTCGAATGTCATCTGAGGGAAGGAGGGGCTGTGCATGGTCAGATATATTGGAAGGGAGAGCACTCGTTTCGTATGACAATTTGAGTCGCCTGTTGCAACGCATCCTTCACAAGCATATTAGTAACGAATGCGTGATCAATGAGGAAGTCTCATTACAAATTTCTCCCTGTCATTTTTGACAGCGCGGGCTCTCTCATTAATTGAGAATAACCCGCAACGAAGTACCGGAAGAGAAGTTTGAAAAATGAAGTCAAAACTTCTGCAGCATCAAGAGCTACAAATAAGAAATTTAATTTAAAAGCATACGTCGATCTCCAGAGCAAATCGAATTGTGGATGGAGAAACTAATTTTGGCTAGGTGACTATGGAAAAAGAAAGTCTATCCTATCTATACCTGCCTATCTGCAGACAAAAAACATGAATTGAAGTTTGAGGAACTTGACTTGGTGAGCTGATATTGGAAGTACGTTGGCTTCTACCTCTATTTGTATGTTTCAACGTAAGAGATATATAGGAGGAAACTACTCATAAAAACAGTCATACATAGAAAATTAAATAAATATAAAAACAGACACCCACTGTGCAGCATTATACAGGGTACATTGATGTAGGTAGGACTAATAATTAGAGGCGACAGTAAAATTAACACGTTTTTTAATTTCTTTTAACCGTGATGTTACAAGTTGGCGCCGCAAGTGTCCAGTAGAAATCCTTCTAAACAATCAAATTAGCTTCTTGATGGAATGCAAAAAAAAGTTGATGCAGGCTGATGAACGTTCCACACTAATAACGCTTTTCTGTGTTGTAACATCTTCAAGAGATATACAATTCTACGTCCGAGGGCGATGTTCCGCTCGTAACTTCGATTTGTTTTTTTTTTTTTTATTTATGTGCGCGTTCGCACATCACGCTTGTGAAGCCCAGAAATGTACGTCTTCGTGATATAAAATTTCTAAAGCTTTGTAAAAGCTCTTCTTCAAAATTTAACACAACTTTGCCAGATAGTATTTCCAAAATATTGTACTAAAGGATACCAAATGTGTAAACCTAGACTACAATATACTTGGCGTACCACACCTACCAAGCAGGTCCTGGGACGCATTGATAAACTTCAACAGAATCTTGGTTATTTAGCATAGCGACCTCAAAAAGAACACAAGCTGTTCATGATGACCCATTCATCAGCAAGAAAATCATCGGCACAGGCCTTTGGCAAAAAGCAAAATTTACTTTTGATCAGTTTGAAGGTCAAAAGTCATGTCCTAGAATAAAACTATTGTCGCCGATATTGTTGACCTGCATCTAGGAATGAGCAGGAATATGGCTTTTAGCGTGGACCGTAGAGTGTGTAGCCTCTGGTGAAAACTGGAGTCGTGATTGCAGCAACGTAACCGGGCGTGGATGGAAACTTAGTTTTACTGATTAATAGCGAGGCCGACTGCTAATTGCAGTATTTGATCAATGAGAAATCATGATCATGAAAGATATGCCCAACGTGCGATCCATTATCCGGCCGTACTGTCTTATTCTAATAGCTATCGCTGAAACGTAACTGAATGGTCCTATCAGACGGCAGAGGTGACAGCAGCCCGATGGTGTGTAGAGGTCCTTAATTGGTGACCGGGGGGTCAAGATCTTGATTGTGTGTCCAAAGCCTCAAGTGTAAAATAACTGAAATGCAGTGAAACAAGAAGAGTTTTGAATACGCAAGCATAAACTATTTGTGTTGCCGAACAACTCCAAAGAAGCACTAATAAAGCCCAATGCAGACGAGAAGCAAAAATCACCGTGGTGGCATTTCAGCAACACATGCTCCACCACTCGGCGAAAAAGTTGCACGTGTGGCAGATTCAGCAGGATATGTCTATATATGCTTTCTTTTTCGTCGAGTTCGAGTAATTCAAAGCAACTTCCAGACCAGTTTCCATGTTATGTATTCACTGCTCCGGCATGTAGAGCCTGCATTTTGCTTAAAACGTCGATTCCATCTGTAATGTGAAAAGTACGAAAGGAATGTGCATCTACGTTATAACGATGGTAGCCGGCAGAGACGTACTTTTCAAAGTTTCGTTTATTGGCTTCAATATCGTACAAAACACTTAGTCGTTGAGTTCAATGCATAGGGAATAAAAATTGGCGGATAGCCTATATATACACGAACAATAAAGTTGATAACGTCAATATTTTCCATTTTTTATGCAACTTTTAAGTATTTTATCCTAAAACATTGCGACCTCAAGCGCTATTCGCTGTTGTGTGTGGATTAAAAAAATCGCGGCAAGCTGGATCTATCCACAACATTGCCTTCGAAATCAGCGAAGATGTCGCTCGTCTGTGCATGGCTTAACCAGCAGTCTTGTGCCTATAGAGGTGTTGGGTCACCACAGGGAATTGTACCAGTTATAATGTATATTCTTCTAATACGTAAAGGAATCAGACGCTCAAGTGTGTGAGAATGAATTTATGCTGATTTTCGTATTTTAGCCTGACGAGTCGCGCAGCATGGTAACCCATGTGGTATGCATACGCTTACAGGTTGGTCTTCCAAACTTATTTCTTTCCGTATTCACTCGCATCCTTCTCTTTCCATACTCTCACTGGTGATACTTTGTTCTGATCTCTCTGTTCTTTCCCGGTTTGCTGTGGCCGTGTGCATTTATTTATCAGATGTAAAGCTTTTTCGTATACGCGTTCTGCTTTTCGGCTCATGACGTGCTAGATGTCCCTTTGTCTTCTCTTTGGATCTTAATGTATGCAGTGGCCAGAAAGTACACGTAGAATCCAAAACGGTAGCGCTGCATAACCCTGGAAGAGCAGCCCTTGAAGGCTAATTGTGCACTACCTTGAAGTAAACCGCTGTTGATTTTCACCTAATTGAAACAGTTACCATTTTAAACAGCAATCTGGCGCAGTTACTCATCTATACATAGATATAATAATTAAGAATAGAAGCCTAGTACAGGTAAGTTATTTTAAATTGTATTTATAGATATATATGTACATTACAGTACTTTTGCTCATCGTTGGCATAATCAGAACGTTTAATATTATCAGACCTTTATTTAACTGATGCAGTGTTAAATTATTAACTTTACCTTAAAACACTTCGCCAACACCGAAGTGTCTGTCAAACCCCTTTCCACATAAAACATAAAGTACATGTTTTATTCCATTGCATTTAACTATTGATTTATCAAATTTTTATTAGTAAACATGACATTTTTTCAGCACCAAAGTGCGTCAACGATCTTTGAAAGATTATCAGGAAAGTTATAATTATGTAAATAAATATGCGTCACTGGCTGGAACTGTATAGGTAAGATCCAGTTAGAAGGAAAATGAAATTTTCTAGTTTAATTAGATCTTAATCCTGTCCATAATTGCGATTTATAATGCAAGCACCTATAGACTTTCGAGGGATAGTACCAAAAATCGTAAGTTGATACATGCACAGTCAGAATTCAAACACATTTCAGGCATTAGCGGTTCGACCAAGTTTTCTCATCGGTTAGTTTAAAAACGAGCACTTTCAGAGCAGACAAACCAGCAGTGGCATTTTTCTCTTTCTGCCTCTGCCTCAGACTAAGTGATATACATCTCCCCACCATGACCTTATGGACCTGCAATGAAGCCAAGCTTTTAGGATGTCAGTTCCGTGAAATTACTCCATTGGACAGAGCATCCTTCATATTATTGAGTTGCTGCTGCTGCGGTTGACAATGACACAAGCCCGTGGCCCTCGGGAGCGACGCTCTCAAAGGAGCGGATGCAGCAGCGGCAGCCCCCGACCTCTACAGGTGCGCCATTCGAAAGCTCTTATCTTTATGTTCCTGTATTGTACTGTCCAAAACAGTTAAGGTCTTCCCTGATATGGTCTAACAAATGATCCTCACTGTGAAGATCACTATTCTGTCGCTCGTTCAAGTTACCTAAAGCAACGCCGAATCGCTAACGAATTTTACCTCTTGCCCAAAAGCGAAGTGGTGGTGCATGTACGATTGGTATCTAGATCATGGTTGTCTGAAGGGAACATCAATGCGTCATCTCGGAGACAATCAACGTAACCTTTGATACGCTGTAGAAAGCCAGAGGACCCTGCACAGCTCTCACTGCTTGCATCGAGACGCAGAGACACACAATTTCTAATTCTGGATAAAAAGTTACAGTGAAGTTAGTATTGATATCTTGAAGACGAGAAATGCATCATAGATCTGTAAGTTTAAGTTCAAATCGTATGTTCTGCAAAAGCACAGCTTTTGCTCTGCGATGGAACAAGTTCAAATTCATAAGCGATGCGACTCTACTGCATACGATAGGAGCCGACAGTCACTTATTATTTTCCAATGAGACAGATGCACGCATACATAATTCTCAACCTAGACATCATAATCACTATTGTTTAAGCTAATGTGGACAGCGGCTGTCAAATATGGCTGCATTCACTTCGCATAAACAGCTGTTCCTAGTTTACGCTAGTGGCTATGTCTTTTTTTACATGACAGGAACCCAATTTTGCAGAAAGGGTGCAAAGAAACTAAGCAAAACATACCACCGTGCCTGAAGCGTAGCTAATTAAGATACGCTACACCGTATGAGTCCAGCCCAGGCACATGACTATGTTCCCCATTTCCGTTTCTAAATTTCCATTTTTGAAGTCAAGCTTTTGTAAGTTGCGGTAGATGAAAATTTATCTTATGTTTAATTCAGACCTTCTTGCCGGAGGGAACGCACAAAATATATTATTGAGCATTTAACTAAATTAATTTCAGCAAATAAATAAATAAATAATTATGATGCCCTTTGGTCTTTATATGCAACCACGTGGAACTAAGCGACAGCGAAGCCGTGTAGGCGACAGAGCGAGACTCCATTGGTGTGTCCGCGAATCACGAGCAATGTCTGTTCGAAGTTTAGTGCCTCGTGGACGTTGTAGTATATGCTACGAGCTGTGGGTTTCCACCAGGACTTTAGTTATGATAGTGTTGTAGAGAATGCGTGCACCACACATTCGCAAAAACTCAGTTATACGAAAAAATTGTACTGAAATAAAGATACGTGTAGTCATACAATTGTAAATTAAAAGATACTCGTGAATGTCCTGAACTAAATGCACATCGACTCCACAATTCATAAAACTTCGTCACGGCTTTATATTCTCACGGGATTTTTATTGGATTACATATTCTAATTAAAAAACAACAGCCTATCTTCATAAATCTTAGTTGTTATTTTGCAATGTCATACAAGTTTGTCACACTACATGTAGCTCCGGAGCAGGGCACACTAGCGACCATGTCGGTGTGATTAAACTTGATCGTCAACAGTTCTTAGTCTGCAATATTTAGTAAGTCACCTAATTATCGTTCACCTGTAATCTAGCTATTGATACTTAATACTCCCCTATATATATTGAAGTCTTAAATGGTTATCCTTCATCGTGCCGCTGACTGTAGGCTCTAAGGATTTAAAAAATTTTAGCAGGTTAATTAAAAATGCCATTTCTTATTTCAAAAGTTGTTAAAAAAGAATGACATCACCGAGCATCTTCTAGATTAATCTAAGACTTGTCGTTATATTTTGACATAGCACTTAGAAAAGTTTTAGCAAGGGATTTGGGACGCAGGTAATTTTCACTTTTTCTTGCATATATGGTTTAATATAATTACAGCTTAAACGCTATTTCATCAATCGCGAAAGTTGCATTTCATCGTTTTTAGTACAGCGCCTCACAACACTACTGCGTGATGACCTCACATATTATGCACGTCGTGTATTGCGCAAGCCATATATTATACACGTCATGTATTATGCACGTCATATATTATGCACGTGATGTATGATGCATGTCATATATTATGCACGCCATGTACTATGCACGTCAAGTATTAGGCACATCATATATTATGCATGTTATATATTACGCACGTCATGTATTAAGCACGCCATATATTGTGCACGTCATGTATTATGCACGTCATGTATTAAGCACGCCATATATAGTGCACGTCATGTATTATGCACGTCATGTATTAAGCNATTAGGCACATCATATATTATGCATGTTATATATTACGCACGTCATGTATTAAGCACGCCATATATTGTGCACGTCATGTATTATGCACGTCATGTATTAAGCACGCCATATATTGTGCACGTCATGTATTATGCACGTCATGTATTAAGCACGCATTATATTATGCACGTCATGTATTAAGCACGTCATGTATTAAGCACGTCATTTACAGTGCACGGTATGCATTGTGTACGCCATATGTTAGGCACAACATATATTATGCATGCCATGTATTAAGCACGTCATATATTATGCACGTCATATATTATGCACATCATATATCATGGACGTCATATATTATGGACATCATATATTATGCACGTCATATATTATGCACGTCATGTATTAAGCACGCTATATATTATGCACGTCATGTATTAAGCACGTCATTTACAGTGCACGGTATGCATTGTGTACGTCATATGCTAGGCACAACATATATTATGCATGCCATGTATTAAGCACGTCATATATTATGCACGCCATATATTATGCACATCATATATCATGCACGTCACATATTATGCACATCATATATCATGCACATCACATATCATGCACGTCATATATTATGCACGTCATCTATTAAGCACGTCATGTACAGTGTACGACATGTATTGTGCACGTCACGTATTATGCACCTCATGCATTATGAGCATCATGCATTATGCACGTCACGCATGGTGCACGACACGTATGGTGGACGTCATGTATTATGTACGTCATGCATTATGCACGTCATGTGTTATGCACGTCATATATGTATTATGAACGTCATGTATTACGCACATTATGCTCTACTTCATTTAACACGATCGGCGTGAGGCAGATGGGAAGGGTTAATATCACTTCTTAACACACGCGTACAGTCGCCGTAACAAACAATTGAATAAAATTACCGCAACTAAATTGTTTTGAAACAGTTGAAAACTCAACCTTTCTTTGCACGGATTGTGTTTACGGCCGCCTCAAGCCCCATTACCATGCGATTAACGCCTGAGACTCAGCCCAAAGTGGTGTTGAGCATCTTGACATTTTGCTGATTAGTTGCCATTATCTCGCTCATAAATTGGTAGAATCGAGTAAGCCAACAGTACTGCATCGGTACTAGCATGCGACTTCGAGTCTGGCAGTTAATGGTATACTGAAAAACTGCGCGTGAAAACTTAAAAGCGAACAATTACAAGCCTAAGACTGACTTCATTACATATACGAATCATTATTCAATGAAATGAAAACGTTTCGGAAGCCAGTTCGATCATCAGTTCTAGGGATGAAAATTTTTGGTGTTACTATATATCATATATGTAGTGCCGATTGCAATAGTTGCTGATGTTCTTAATGTTTAACAGAACTGATGATGAAGCTGACTTCCGAAACGTTTTCATTTCTTTTAGTCAAAATTTCTTAATTATAACACTACCTTTCGCGTCCTTTACTGCAGTATACTGTAATGAATACTACTTGGCATGTCTATTAAATGCATACTATGCCTACTATTATATCGTCAATATTGTGTACTGCGTAGCATTTTATATGTTATTTCTTTTGTGTTTCCTGACATTCACAACAAGATAAAGACTTCATATACGTAATATGGCTATTTTTTCTATAATTCTGGCTCTGAGTTTTATTATAAGACTGCGTAGTAAAGCAGAATTTTGTATCTTGCTTCATATTCGTATTCAGGAAAAGTTTCAGTCAGCATTTTACAAGGTACTGGAAAATCACCTTTACGTTAGATCACGAACGTTGATACTTTTTTTTTTACTTTTATAGCTACCAACTTTCAATGAAACACAGGCGGAAATGCAAACTGTTTGCAACTTTTTCAGCGTAAACTTTAGAGAGGACACAAAAACTATCATTTCCATTACAGCTAAATAAAAATAATTTTTCATCTCAGAGTGCAGGAGCAAGATTTCTCTACGTTTACAGAGGGCTGGTCTGGTGAACCATCAAGATGTCCCAGCTATAAGGCTGGAAAGTTAACATATCAACCTAGCCCAGATCTCCCCAAAAAACCGTGCCCTCCCCAAGATATTGCTGCCTCTGCTGGTCATAAATTATCTCACGCTTTCCCAATAAATTGGGACGCTACAGGATGCCATATCGAAAGCGTATCGATAAATGTTGGTCTGCTAACAGTATTCCACAGTTTTAAGGTCAATTTTCCTGTATCATCATCGTTAGATAATCGGAGCCAAAATATATGTACTGCTAATTATCGAACACCATGCAATATCCTAATGTTATTTTCCAATTAAGCAAGCATCAGCTAGAAGTAATGTCCAGCCTACATAAGAACTCATCGCTTGCTGTAGACATGCTGTACGTACAACTCTTTAATGTGCCGCGTTGTCCCATTGTCTTTTATATCCCATAGAACTTACGTCTCTTGCACATGTAGCTCCGTGGATCTGCTGCAACTAACCAAAGTTGCACACACACGCAGTTTGGCGGAGGTTTCCCTCTAGACATCTAATTTTTATATATCGACTAACGGCACGAGCTCATAGAAAGCCAAAGCGTAAGACGCAATTCCTCTCATGCAGTACAAGACAGTTGGTGGCTGGTTTGCACACATATGTATGACGACGAGTAAAATGCTGTGCTTTGAATTAGCCTTAAATGTCTTTCAAATTATGGTTAATTAGAAAACAATGCATCCTCTCGACAGGTTTTAGTAACTGCATGGTTCCTCCGAAAAAGCGGCAATCCCGAGTTAACTTTAAGCTATAAAAGTCGTTCGAAAAATCACAATGCATTTAAAATTCAGTCTAAATAACATAACAAGAATTTAGATTCCGCTGTATGTTCGTTATAAGCACAGAAGTCATGCACAAAAGTTAACTGGCTTGAAATTCATGCTTGTTTATAGGTCAGCACTGATAATCTTAGCATACTTTTATAAAAAGAATTGAAAAGGTCACTGCTATTAATTCTTCCATAACTAACTCAATGATCTCCTGTTTTAAGAAAAACCTGCGCAAGGTAGAGGTTCCAATCGACAGTGCGGTATTCTCGAGGATTATAATATATATATATTTCTAAGAGGGCAGCTATCATTTTATACTAAAAAGCTTATATGTACGCCGTGCTTGGGTTTACCAAATTCCTATAGCAATTACCAAGACAAAAGGGCACGTCGACTGAGTGACTTTGTACCGGTATGAATGAACGACAAGTATTCCATACCAAACTAGAACGCCTCGTGGCGTGAGACCATCACCCGCGATGGAGGCAAATTCAACGCCGTCATTTTTTATGGCCAGCTTACTCCATATTCTTGGCAAGTTTCACATCTCAGGTAACCCACCCGACTATTATTATTAAAACTTCACGCTTGAGCTCCCACGGACAGGTAATATAACACAAGTGAAGCATCTTGCAACACCGGGAAGACCAAAACGCTGCTAAAGGAAATCCAACAAAAAAACATTAACAGCTGACTTAAATGCCTGCAAGCCAATACGACCAAAAGCCGATGCCGGCAACAAATTCCAAATCTTAGCCGACCAAGACACGAAGCACCGACAGAACTGATTAGTTTGACATCTGACAGCCTCCAAAGTGAAAGAATGGGCTCCGCACACAGCACGAGTCTCTCTCCCGAAAACCTTGAGGGCAGGGAGAGAAGAAAACAACCAATGCCTCTCATTATTGTACAGTTTATAAAACATACATAGCTCTGCGACTCTTCTCCTGTGGGAGAGGTTCACTAGAACATTATCAGCGCACAGCCTGCTGGTTGAACTAACAAGTCGGTCTAACAGACGCAAGGGAGTGTCAGCAGCTGAAGCCCAGGCCGGTGAGCAATACTCCAACACAGGCAGCAAAAACGCATAAAAATATCTACGGGCAACCTGACTATCACCAAACACGGAATTCCCCTTACGCAGGAGTCCAATCTTAGTGGAAGCGTGTGACACCAACCTACTAATATGCGGCTCAAAAGTAAGCTCTTCATCAAAGACAACACCAAGAATCTCCAAGGAGCTAGACTCCTGAAGCAAAGTGTCATCAATCTCCAGTTGAGGATGCCGCGGTACAAGTGTCCGAGACCGATTGATAATCATTGACTTGGTCTTACTAGCATTCAGCTTAATACTCCAGGCCGAGCACCATGCACTAATGGGTGACAAATCCCTATTCAGAGACTGAGCTACAGCATCACGCATGCATAGGCGAGGAGCAGGTATCACTGCCATCAAAGTGGAATCGTCGGCATAGTTGATCAACGTGCTTTCAAGCGAAGAGAACATGTCACTAGTATAGAGAACGAACAACAGCGGGCCCAGCACACTACCCTGAGGGACGCTAGACACCACCCCGACTGAGGCGCCTAGAAAACTATTATTATTACTAGTGGACCCGTGCGTGAAGAATTCACGCAATAACCTATACGTTTGCCTAATGCCTCTAGGTCGGTGCGGAATCTCCTCTTCTCTAATTTGCTTCCTAATTTTCTTCTTTTCTTCATTGATCCTTTATCGTGCTGGCATCCTTAGGTCTTCTATATAGACAGGTAGAAGTAACATCTTGAGTAAAATACTCCAACAAACTTAAACAAAATAGCAGC
>LQNS02278091.1:18176882-18207409 GCA_001587735.2 Parhyale hawaiensis | reverse complement strand
GAGGACAAAGCAATTAAAGCAGCGACGTGTCAATTCAACAGAGCCAAAAACCCTCCAAGCACGCCTCATAAGACCAATTTTCTGCGATGCACGTGAGGCAACCGAACGAATGTGGCGCTCAATGATAATGATATTCTATTAATTTAATTGATGTCAATGTGCCCTACACACGGTCAATTTTTTTTTTATCAATTCATTCACATCAATTAATTGACGAAAAAATTGATCGTGTAATAATAATAATCTTTACCAAGTACTCATAGACATTACCAAATTGGAATGATATAAGGTACACAGAAGAATGTATCTTATTTCTAGGTTACACACAGAGCATGTCGCAGTGATCTTACTTATTAGACATCATTACGCCCCACTGCTTGGCCTCCGTCTGGCAACAGTAGGCGCCGCCATCATATAGGCTATACATAGACCGTTTGTAGCCAGGGCCATTAAGAATGGCTTTTATTAATGAATTGTTGGAGTTTTCAATCCTGTTTTTAGGCTCCATGCGCATTTCCTGGTCCTGACTTTGAGACAATCAGTGTACTTTTGTAGGCTTACTACTTTTATTTGTTAACGCCACACTTTTAACCCATTAAGTTCATCATTAATAGTGCTAAACGAAAATAATATTGAACAATTTTGTATTAAGTACAGCTTCAGTAAAATAAAGTAGGTTCATTTTGATTATATTTGTACACAAATCATGATGCTTTAACATGCGGCACGGCGTGTCTAGACTTTGGTACACCAAGCACAGTCCGTGCCTCTGAAGCGTCCATTCATTAGTTTCCCCTGTCGGCGACTGTATGAAGCTGTCGCACTCCACCGCTCTGCCGTACATTACGCATCCCATGAACTACGTCGCTCCGACCTGCTGTTGACAGCCTGGGTAAATTGGGTGTGTTGTGCCGACTGCTGTACGCCGCCGCCGCTGCTCTCTGCTTGTACGGCCGAGTCAGGGGTGGACTCCTCACTTGGAGTTCTGCTGTAAACTCAATTATAGTTTTACTCCTGTCGTGGGTTATCATGTGCGCACCGTTCCAGATAGTATTATTCCTATTTGCCAAGCAAGTTGATATGTAAATTAAGGGTTAGATACGGCGCGATATAGGCATTGTGCCACTGAAGCGCTAGTGAAACCTTTATACTGCTATTAATGGTTACATATGTTTGTGTTCTGAGCATTGTTAACTTAACAACTATGTGTTATAGGTGTATTGGTGGAGTTTGGCCGTGTAATCTGATTGTATAGTCGTTTCGACATGAGTAGGGGGTTTTAACAATTAAAAAAGTGCAATCACAATGTTGATAATAATAATTGAGCTTCTGGTCATTTTGACGTGCTTTCAGAAGATAGTATAATAATATTTCTATTCACAGCGAATATTTCGCTATTTAGTGCGGCCGTCACTAAGCTGAGTTTCAAATTTTTTCGTAACGAATCGCGCGTCGGTCACATAGGTCTTTAAGCCTCCGTACGGAGTCATGTCTGAAAACTTGCGAGTATGTTATGATTGCGTGTTTTGTCCTCTAAGGCGGCTCGCACCCCAACGCAACTGGTCGCATGCAATTAGTTGCATACAACGTGAAACTTGAGTTGCATGCAACCATTCAATGCAAATAGGCCTACATAGAAACACAATGAGTGCATGCAACTCACTGTGCGCGTTTCTATGTACTTGCATTGAACGGTTGCATGCAACTTGAGTTTCACGTTGCATGTAACCAGTTGCGTTGGTGTGCGGGCCGCCTAAATAACACATGGCGTTTGCTCCTCTCAGTAGTCCAACTGCACCGAGTTTCCCCGCTGATTTTTGCGGCACTAAAGTAGGTAAGTGCTACCGCAGCGATGCTGTCGTGCAGCATGCAGTTCCTTCCCCCACGGTTATTAGTTCTTTGATGTTGGTACCTCTCTGTTGTTTGTTAGTTTTGCAATATGCTTCCTACCAATATAGAGCTAAGAGTTTTTGTCGAGAGGCGACGCTCTATATTTATGTCTCCCTCTCTGGCCAACCGTCCTTACTCTAACTTTAAGCTCAAGAATTAATTCAATTCTATGAGTGACTCATTCTAGGAACGGAAAGACTAGTTTCCAACGAATGGGAAAATGTTAGAAAGAGAAATTGCAAAAGAAGCACATAAGGGAATGGCTTTAGAGTTGAGCAACTGATGCATAACTGCTGTGGGAACCTCCGCTCTACTGTGCCGGTCCCAACTTCCTGTGCTGCCCCTGCCAGCCGGGGCCTTCAGAAGCATCCCTCTGATGAAAGCCGCTACGAATTCTCTTCAAAGAATCGCTTTGTCCTGCTTTCTGAATAGTGCCTGTCAGAGCGCATTATGTGGTCGCGTCTCTTATTTATACTCCTATTAGTTCGGGTGCTCTGGGTTATATTCGGTCATCTCGATGAGAGGAGTAGCTGCGTTTATACCTATGTGTTTGGGTGACCTCCCGAAAGCTTCACTCATAAAGCTCGTCCTGGAGGGACGCTATTGTTGACAACGAAGTCTAACGAGCCGACCGCTAGTCAGCTGTCCAGTTAAATTTATTTTGGGTAACTATTAATTGTAGAACAAGTTTCTTCATTGGTTTCTTTACCGCGGGTCTCAGCTCTTCAAAAGTAGCCAGAATTTTCGTTCTACTGCATTCACTTGGTTTGCAGGGTTGTACATTTTGCGTGTCCCGATTCTGCAACCTTGTAGTCATGCGTAGGTGGACATTTGCTAGCTGATACATTTGGTTTGGGATACCGCAATCCATCCTGTGGTCAATTAGAAGATTAGATTAGCCAGGCGGCAGTAGACGGACCAACAGCCCCATTCCCAGAGAGCACGGCATGTCTTCTCAATATTGGCTCTCTTATTTGAAATGTCCGGTCGAGTTTTCGTCATACTAGCTTTCTCTCTTTCTTCGTAACTATAGTTCATCTTTATATTTAGGGAGTATGTACGGTCCAAAGAGAGCAGTGACCCTTTGGTTCGTTGCCATGTAGGTACATAGATATCGTGGTGCTATTTCCTTAGCAGAGCTCGTGGAGTCTCTGACCCTGCTACTGCCGCTGCTGTTCACACACGCAGCTCTCCCCACCACTGGAAGTGCGTCTTTTGTTAGCCCTTCGCAGCTTTTGTGTCTCAGGTTTCCATTGAGAAATGGCCTCGTCCGGGCTGTTGTCCTCCGCTCAGCGGCACATTCGCTCTCTTAGCTCTCTGTCCTCTGAGTTACCCAAAATTTCCAGCTTGCTGCTTCTTTTCCTGCGTACCTACAACTCAACTCTTGTTTTCTGGACACTTACGATACAGCTGGTGCATTGCAGCGTGCTCTTTGAAATCGTGCATCAACCGCTGCGCCGCATATCTGCGGACATACCCAAGAGTTGCCTGTACTACGCAAGATTGCCCGCATTCATAGCAATGCATGACGTAAATGTATGGCAGCTGTGTCCTGTCCTCACCTGCGAAACCTGCTCAGGAGTCTCACTTCTACCCGGAGTTGGCGTTATGAGGGTATTTTCTCAGAATAGCTACAACTGGGAATCTCTTATATTTGTTGCACCGAGTTGTGTGCATGATTGTAAACTGGAGCAGCACTGTCGCTTTCTTCTCATTAAATTGTTCGTACTTACGTTCTAAAAAGGCAAGTCCATTATAGTTCACGCAAACGTCTTCAACTCTTTGAAGCCTCAGTTAAACAATAATCCTTGTTGAATTTGCCTTATAGCTATGTAGTGTGCGCCAGTGGCCTTGTGGTCGTACACCATTCAGTGACTCAATTCAATAAACATCACTTTTCGTAACAAAGTACACTTTGTAACTTCCACAAATTGTATTGAGGGTACGAAAGGCTTTAATGATTAATATGACGACCAATGCTTTAAAAGCGTGACGATGTGTTGGAAAGCTCGTATTCTGTAGCGGCCAGCAAGTGCCTGACATTAGCTATATACCGTGATGCTGGCAGTCTTCGTCTCATTCTTGCCCCATTCCTTTTCTACGCCATGCGCTGTGATTTTAGCGTATTTTCTGTAGCGTCAGTACGCTCGTTAGTTAGAGACTCCCGCCGAGCGACTAACCCTCTCGTTACGCCTCACCGCTGATTGACTATCGTTAGACTTATTGATGTTTGTACAGCCGACTGAATTGGCAGTGCAAACAATCCGAGTGTTGAGCTAAAGTTTGTTCGGGTGTCGTCAGGACTGAAGGTAAACATGTTCAGTGAAGCACCGTGTTTAGAATCATCACAAGTTGCTCACTCAATGAGAGCCCCGTGCGTGTCCGTCTGTCGTGTCCTGGGTGCTGTACGTACGGTATAGCTAGTGGTGCTCTGCCACGCCGCCCGCCCGCCCGCCGCCTGTCGTCATTTTTTGTACGGGACGCAAGTTTTTGCTTGCTTGAACGCCCTTGCGGTTCTTGAAGTGCCAAACCTAACGTGTAATGTGACGATGGTGCAGATGCAGAGATGCTATCGGAGAAAGAAAGGCGTGCAGAAGCATGAGCAAGGGAATCGAATTTGTTTACTTAGCCCAAGCCACAACATCAAAGGGAACAAACTAGTAAGAGAATATAAATTAGCAAAATATGAGTTGTAATACCAGCTGGAAAACTGCTTCCACGTCGACAACAAGAGAAGAGTGAGAGTTGCATTATGAGTGAAAATAAAGATTGACTATCTTCCTAGCTCGAACACCCCTGAACTGTATCAGGATGTTATTGATCCAAACAGTGATGTACGAAAAAAGTTGATCCGCTTTACGTTGGTGAGTGGTCGCTGTTATAGGTGGTACACATTCTTAGAATATCTGACGCCCCGTCCACACTTTCAAGCATTTGAAAGAAGTTCTCATTTTTTCATCCGTCCACGTACACGAACAAACCTTTCCCAGGAGGTGATAGCGGTGTTTGAAAACTTCCATCGCATTGGAAAACATGAACAGGGACACTCTTCCAACAGTGCAGGCCTTGATATTGACGGTAGTGCTATGTAAATAGTGCTCTTGCTCGAGTTAATTATACACTATTTCATTTTTATGTACATTTATGCTTGCAGCTAATGCTTAGCGTCTGCTTGCGTCTCCTGGATACTTTTCGAGTTTCAGCACAATTCTTGACAGTCCTTGTTGCCTATGAATAGACGAAAACTTGGATTTCTGAGAGGGAAAAATGAGTTCGCCATTACGCAGATATCAATAAAATGCCTGTTGTTTTGTCAACAAATTCACGGTGAGCAATTGCACCATGGCTGTACTGATGGTCGTCTGCTGGAAAGTGAAAGAGAACTGAGAGTGAGGAAGCAGTATATGCATAATTTTTTTATAAAATTTTACTTCGATCACATTTCTAAATTGTCTGATCATGTGAATCGAACGCTAATTTTTTTTTCACTCGCTGTAGGGATTAACTGCTTATTTTAGGGCATGACAAATGCCGGTAACTGCTATTTTACTCGTGATGCGAAGCTCCTTTATGGGCAAAGGTCCACATGCTCGTTATTGTCAAGTAACTTTCCGTGTTGATTTTTTTCATTGCTGAAGACAACCACTCCCATTTGCGTGACTCGGCTACTCGTTTTTTTAAGCGTCTTCGGGCAGTAGTTAAGGTGAGAGAGGTGGACACGTGTTGACAAACAGAAGAGATATTCGAGAATTATCTGACTCGGAAGATTTTTTAATTCTCATTTTTTCCTTAATGTGGCAACTTAATATATTCCCAGTCGCAAAACTTATTCCCCACCCGTTACCTATCAAGTGCAGAGTAACATAGACTGGCATGGCCGGGTGATGGTCTGTAGAGTTCCCTGACATACAACAGCCATCCGTTGCGTCGCGAGCGCTTCAGCTCCCTATCACGAACATTGTTGATGTGTCTGTACAGTACGTAGGCTATGTGATTGAAATATTCAGAGCACGTAACTACGTATAGTTTATTTGAATTTCACAGGTAATCGGTTGTATTGGAAAGACTTCCTCCTGTAGCGAACCGCCCAACATTCTGTTTTGTTTATAGCTCCGCCTCTAGTGACTGTCTTTTTTTTTCGTTTATGCATTAAGCAACTGATTTCTCATTTTGTCTGTGCTACAAGTCGCACAATCAAAGGGGTTTGTTTGTCGTGCGTTAAAGCTCTAAAGTATAGCGCACCCCAGGCTAAATATTAGCTGCATGTGCAGAAAAAATAACGCTTTCGCTTATGCCGTAATGGCGGATTCGTACTGCAGTCAAATAAAGTCATTGCGTGAACTCGCGTCCGAATGCTTCTTGTGCCCTTCTCAACATAACTCACAAGATTTATTTAAATGAAGCTGGCAAGTCAACAGGCTGAGCAAGTGTCATTAGTAAAATTTCGTACACCTCTTGAAACACATAAGTGTGAGTTGAAATTCAGATAGTTACACGGATGTCTACTGTATAGTCGGACACAGCAACGTATATTAGGACGCCAAAGTGAAGGAGCACGTTCGTTTGCCTGTCGTTTGAACCCTCCTTTAAATAAAACAGTTGGGCGACATAAGTTTCACAGGTGTGCGAGAGCATCACACTCGTTTGTGCAGTACAACAGTCGTTCCCTTGCCTGTAGCCACTATAGCCCCGCCCGAGGCGAGAGTGCGCTAACATGGTGCCAAGCGTCCTCGCTTCAATAACATCGTTATGAAGCTACTAGGGCACACTGCCTATATTATTTACTGTAGTTCTCTGGCTACGAGAAGCCTCGCGACCACCCACATGCAAGCCGGGTGCTGGTGTGCCACGTCTCGCGCTCGTTTCAATGAACGGTCGCACGTGGTGCCAAATCTCCTGACTGCCTGCCTGGCTGCTGCTAGTGCGTGGAGCGGCTGGCTGTATGTCGCCCATCTGTTTATTAGTCATGTCGGCCAAATGACCTCAGGTGTCATCATCTATGTACATCTTGCCGTCGACGGCCAGAGTCGCAGTGTGTTTCTTGCTTGCTTGCTCCGGCGTGGTGAAGCAACTGCATGTATTGCTGCCAGGCAAGCTGTTGCTACTTAGCGGCATAAATGCCCCCCAAACTGCTTGCCAGTGCTACGTTTTTGGTTCCGCTTCACCGAACCTTACTTACTGTTTTGACGATTGTTTTATGTTGCATGGCTGCTGTGTAGTCACTCCTGTAGTGTGTGCATCGTGCTGAACAGCTGACACATTACTGGATCGTGCTGCTGTATTGCGCGCCTCACTTTGCAGTTCGTATGTTGCCCGAGCTGTAGGCATACGCAGTACTGTATTAAAGTGTATTTGGATGCTAAGACTGTTCACGAACGATTTTCACTCTATCTTTGTACCCAAGGAAGTTTATCGATACGTTCGGCATTGCTACGTTTGCGTTAGAAACAATAGACAGTAAGACACGCGAACCCCCAAATTGTACATATTTCCCATATGGCACCAATCTTGTGAATGTTGAAGTAATAATTAGAAGTCGAACCTATTTTTCCGATTATAGTGGTAGCTTAGTACCCGTGCACCGTTTACATACCCGGACTTGAATGTTACTGCACCAGTTGCCGATGTTGGCGTACGTTTTCGCTCATCTTGATTGCTACCAGCACAAGTTAACAACAATATAATCATGAGATCTACACTCATAAACATCGTGGTTGTGTTTCATTATGATGCTTTAATTAATGCAATGTGGGTTTTACAATAGAAGTGATGCCTGTGGGTTACTGGTATCTGCAGGCCCCACGTCCTGCACTACCATCGTATTTAGCGCGCACTCCTTTAACTTCTCTGTAAGGAAAGTTTGAAACTTTGCCGTCGCTAATTGGCCTACTACCCTGTGTAAAAATAGTGCTGACGTATCCATTGTAAGTGCCAACTGCAGGATAAAACTTCGCTAAAGCCTCCGACTAGAAAAAATACTTGCAAAAAATACAACTGCGCACCTTGAGAGACGGACGATTTTCGTTCTACCTATTTTAATTTTGGTTAGTAACTCTGATAGGAATTTTTTGCCGTTGATGCGGAGTTAGATGCGCTCTCCAGACTTTAATGTAGTTTGTTAACACGGAGCGTCCTGTAGCGTGCGCAGCATGGGTACTGGCTGCTCCAGTTGATGTGGTGCTTAGCGATCTCGTAAAGATAGTCCCGTACCACCTGTTGATAGTGCGCCCTATACGTGTTGTGCCGCCTAGCTGCATCTTTGTGTGGATGCTTTTGTGCCGTGCACGAGCTTGTATGTTGCCCCGTCTTGTACCATCTGTATTTCCTTGGGACGATTTTGTACCTTGTATGTTGCGCCGCGGTGTGTCGCCTACATTTCTGTGGAGATTTTGTGTCGCACCGTGTTGTTCTCCGTGCGTCTCTGTGGCCGCTTTTGTTCCGTGCACTAGGTTACATGTGGCACCGTGCAGTGCCTGCCTGCGCACATCTTAGTGCCATACGTGAGCTAATCGACGAGGTGATCGCAATAATCGATTCCTGCGATAATTCGACGTTTGTAAATACATGCTATGTCAAATCCACAATAGGCGTAATAATCCTGTTGTATAATGTTTATTTTTGTACTTGCTGAATACCGCGCACTTCATTTTTTTACTTGGCTGATCTAGTGAGGTATACTCGGCGGACTGGTGCTCTTCATGAGTTTGCCTTGGAACCGTTACGATGCCGTACGGGCCAGTATTCCCGTTCGTTTTTTCCATCGTGTGTGGATATATGGAATGGTCTTGATGGCTCTGTCTTTGCTGGTGCTGGTATTGGCAGCTTTAAACGATCTGTACAAAGAACTATTCTGTGATCTCGGATCTTCTTTTTTCATTCTTTTGTTTTCTCCACCCGCTGGGCTGGTTGCGTGGGGGTTTGTTAACCTCATTGAGTTTCTCCGTTCCTACGTCGCCAGCCTGATGTGATTTAATAATAATAATCTAGGTAGTCAAACATCATGTGTGCATATCATCACTTGCACTTCAGTTCAGTTGCTCCCGAACAATCCCGCACTTATCTGTTTGAAATGCTTGTGTGGCGGCAATCGCTACCAGCAGCGCGCTTGCAGCGTACGTGTTCTAACTACTACTTACCTCTGCTCATTTTACTGCGGCCATTGCGCTACAGAAAACGATCTAGGCAATTGTGAGCGGCGCGAAAGCTTTCTTCGCTTGCGCACTTCCGGCGGGCGCAGTGTCTGTTTCGGTAGCTGGGGCGGCGGCGGCGGGAGGAGCAGAAGACGGCGGCTGCAGCACATTGGGAGCGGATGCGCAGCTCAAGCAAAGCACTGGGCGTGGGAGTGATAATTAAGGAGGATGTGGCATCTCTACACTCGTCATGGTATCTTGAGGAGCCGGACCACCCGTGAGCTCCCTTTGTGCTGCACTCTCTCCTCCTGTCGGGGGGCGGCTCCTCTCTTGTTGGTCCCTCCTTCAGTTGGGTTAGCGCGTATTAAACCTTGTTCGCACTTGGGATAGTATTTAGTCAGGTGGTAAGTAGCTACTTGTCACTTGACTAACTACTTACCAAAACTCGTTCCCACTATATTATATTTGAAGTGTGTACAGTGCATTAGTGGCCACTTCCTAATGAGGGGCTACTCGCTGCTGACTTGCCTGAAAAATAGAACAGAATGAATTGAGAATTTAGTCCAGTAGATTAGTAACTGACTGAACAACTTGACTAAAATCTTACTGTCCGGCACTGAACTACTTACCACTTGACTAAATAGCTACTATCCCAAGTCACCAGGCCGTGTAAACGTAAAGTCCTGTGGGCTTCTTGCATTCCGCCTATCACATTTCTTCTTTGCGCCCCAGCTTGCGTAATAAATTTCTCAAGCTAATTTTTTTCTATCACACTAGTCTAAGATATGTTTGTAAATTAGCTAATTCATGCACGTCATTCTGCTGAAAAATAATTCTGTTTATGCAATGGGATTGAACATTTTAGGGATTTTTTTTTTCGAGCGTTCAGTTTTAATTGACTAATGTCATGCTATCAGTGTGTTGTACTACTGTTACATCTGTCGACAAGTGCGCGATGAATGGCTGCTGTGCACCTCGCTATGTGTGTAGGGTCGCAGCGTTTGTTCTATCATTGCTGTACACGCAATATGGCTCTTAACACTGTAGTAAGAACTTCATTGTGATAAAATACTCCCCATTGCCGATAAAATACTCCCCATTGCCAGATGAACTCTGTAGATTTTTAGATCCTGGACCTTGTACTTTCCCTGATATTTTTCTAAACTCATGCGTATAAAGTACCATTGTGGCGCTTCCTACAACTTAACGACTATAGAGATAAGTAATTTTTCCATCACTCTATTTATACGCTATCAGAATACCGTTTTGAACGTCAGTGGTGATGAAATTCCAATGTAATAACATGGTGGTAATAATGGCTGGTTTTACCAAATATTGCTGGCATTTATCGACTGTTGCTGATGAGTTGTTTTGTACCATTGAGTGCGCAAATGTGCCGTGCTGTAAATATTCCCTTCGTAAATTCTCCACACGGCCGCCGCCGTTTCTACATAACATTCATTGAGGCTCACTATCAGTCTGTGATATCAAATGTCTGTTGTTGTGAGCGTATTGTTATTAGCGGCACTTCGCCAGCATCTGCAAGGATGTTACAATAATTACAGTAACCGAAGTGCCTGATCTCTGACCTTTGGTGTTACAGACTTACAGTTCCACCTAGAGCTCCCAACCCCAGCCTAGCTTCTCCTAGACTCTTTTCTCTAGTTCGTGGGTCTAAAGTAGGTAATGCTCGTGTCGGAGTTGCTCACCTCTACAGTGTATTGTTCATCTGTCTCATGCTGTGGTTCCTATCCTTTTTGAAGCCTGGCGCCCCTAAAAAACCTGTGATTATGTTCTCTCATCTCCTGCTAAATTACTCATATGACCACAGGTAATGAAATTTACACTAAATTGCAAATTTATGAAAAATTTATATATCAAACTTTATTTTATCCAAGATTTTGCCCCTCCGAAAAGGTCATCTCGCCTCGTGAAAATACTCGTAATAGGCAGAAGCCCTGGTCGAAAGGGACACGTCGGAGTTGCTTACTTGCCCTGTAATTTGTCTGCCTAACGTAACACGTCCGAGTTGCTCACTTACGACTAAAGTTTTATGTAAGGTACCTACTAACTGTAATTCCGTGAAGATCTCTTTCATCAAAAATTAACAAAGTGTAATCGATTGTCTTTTAGGAAGAATGCTTGAGGCTGACTCATAAAAGTAGAGTTTCAGGATTTATCCCTAGGAAATGTTGACTTAGTTTACAATAAACCGTTAGTCTGACTGGGGAGGCAGTTTCCATCTAATTCAATCCCTTAAAGCTGCAGTTCTAGAACAAAGTGGCTACAAAACTGCACTTTGTTTTCAGCAGACGTTTGCTGAGAAAATGTTGAATGGAGTTGGGACCTAGCTACCTACTTAAGACTGTAACTCTTCACGGGGCAGCTCACCGTAGTAGCTCTATGGTCACTTCGGCAATGCTGGTAGTCTTACGCAAGCATTCTCCAGCCGCCCTGTAATGGGCTGACGCCTCCTGTCCTCATTTAACGTCACTGTTATCAACTCTATGCTTGTAAGCACCAGAAGTGTGCTGTGTGAAGGTCAGTTTTGTAACGCACGCAATGTCTGCTTGTGCGCAGAAGGTGGACGGCTCCAGCAGGAGCTGCAGTACGTGGAGGCGACCCTGGGCAAGGGCGCCGGGTCCACCAAACAAATGCTCATCCAAACGTCCAGAGACACCTCAGGGGCCAACTTACTCAAGTCCTCTGCGCTGTTAACTCATCTTGCTGTGCTGGAAGCGGCAATAAGCGTCTCTGTAGACCTCTATGACACGTAAGTTATGTTGCCTGCTCCTCTCTCTCTCTATGCTGCAGGCAGCTAATCTGCTTTGCCAGCTGTTCTTCCTGTATTTTGTGCTTGTGGGAGGAGTGTCAGTATACCTGATACAGCAAAGTATCACAACTATTATCCCAGCAATTCAATTACATTGTTCTAATAAATAACTCATAGCTTGTTCTGGTATGCGTTAGCTATTATGCATGTTAGTCGCTGTTCAGTAGTGCTAGCTGTGAGGGCGATTTCATGCTTCCACTAAGTACTGTTTGTATATCTACAGCACATAGGCCCTATACATATATATATATATATATATATATATATATATATATATATATTATGAGATCTAATACGTCTAGTGCAGTAACACTTATAGGTACAATCTAAGGCGTTACTGCACTTCTTGTATTAGCCCTACATTATCTGACAATGTTCAAAAAAGTACTAAGAAGAAATGAAAATTACTGCTCAGCCTCTACAGCTTCCGCTCGCGTGAGCTACGAGGCACGACGGACTCAATCAACTATGTACAACGAATATCGATCCCTGGCGGTACTGTATTATCTGCGTCCATCAACGTAAGTTGTCATCATTGCAGCAAATACTGAAATGTATCTGCACTGATACCATCCCTGGAGGTTCTGTACTTTTGTCACGCTCGTACGCATGAGTGAAACTGCAGCTGAGTTAATGACTCAAGTATAGGTAGCTATGCTCTAAACATGTGGTGTTTATTCGTAATGCATACTAATTTCTGTTTTGTATATCGTTTTCATCAATCATGTTTATTGGAATTTGCATTCTTAAGGCAGGCGGGCTCACACGACTATCAACGAATTTAAACGTATTGTCTCAATTCAGTGTGCGTATAGTTTCTTGTAAGCCCAACGGTGCGTCTACGAAACAATTCATAAAAACGTTAGCCCATCACGCCAGTTGGTCTCCATACGCGTTGATCCTGTGTGGAAAGACCTTCGTGCGTGGAAAAACGTTCGTGTATGGGTCCCCGTTTCTATCGACATACTGTATGTCTCTTCTTACTTCCTGGGTGAGATCGCCTTCGTTGTGAGAACAGAGGCTTAATATCTACTCAATATAATAAAACACGACAGCTGTGTTAGCAACTAGCAAGTGTAGTGTTTACGAGGACCTTGATTACCTACTCTTTCCTTATAATACGATATAAATTATATAGGCAGTGCTTAGCATCTGTACGTATTTCCATATAGTTGTTGTTTATACTTCGAAGTTCTTCTGAGGCTGCTGAGATCGTGTGCAACATCTTCTCTAAACTATGCTTTTTATTTGAGTCTGGTATTAATGCACGGTTTCGTTTGGCTGTGCAGAAGCTGGAGTTTGACGGATATCTGCTACGCTCCGACTTTCCCAGGCTTCGAGAGCTACCAAATGGAGCAGGTGGGACTTCTCTTGGTGTCTTGTTCATTTTTGATAACTTTGGGTTACTTCGAGTTGCATCCGCACTCTTGGACGACAGTTACTGATAATTGCTGGCTACTTCAAGGCTTGTTGTCTTTCCGGACACACATGGCCCGCTGGGTCATGTACCATCACCCGAACCGAACACAACCATCCTACGTCGCTGTTCGTTGGCAAGCAGCTAAAAACTTCCGGAGAGGCATGGGATATACAGATGCTGTTTCCAATACAGCCAGTAGCTCGTTTATTCCACAGCGAGTTATGAAAAACTAGAGGTGCCTATCTCTTGGAAAAGTTGCAACACGGAAAATCATCACAAAAACTTGCACATTCATTACGAAGCTCACTGAAGTTTGTATAATAGCTACAAGTATAGACTCTGTATGCCAAACTTGAAACGTTTGTAAAAAATCGAAGAAAAGAATGTGCCAAATTTCGTGATATTTTGTGGGAACGTTTTATTCTGTGTTTAGTTCTAACTGCCTGTTTTTCCACAACTGGAGCCGTACTTGATGATGGTTACCCATGCGTAATGCCTGTCTGCCGCTGTCAATTTCCTTATTTCTAAGCTGTTGTTCTACCTCAAATCTTCTGCTCATGAGTTCATGTAACTGTTGGCAGATCTTGGAGCATCTGAACCCCTGCACCATCATAAGCCCCCTGGACTGCTTCTGGGAGGGATCCCTGCTGCTGGGCCCCAAGTTCCCTGTCACCATCCCGTAAGTACCCAGCACCTACCACCGCGCATGCTGCAGCTACTAGTGTACGGCCCAGCATCCCGTAAGTACCCAGCACCTACCACCGTGCATGCTGCAGCTACTAGTGTACGGCCCAGCATCCCGTAAGTACCCAGCACCTACCACCGTGCATGCTGCAGCTACTAGTGTACGGCCCAGCGCTCTTCAGGATTTGAACTTAGTTGAACTGGGAGGTACCATGCCTCAAGTTGTCAAGGTGCTCGTCAAGATCTTTGGCGATCGGTCACACTTCGATTAGGAATATAAAGACATTGCGGTATTTATTGATGAGACACAAGTCGTCGAGAAGTTGGGCTGTCGGTCAGACTCCTCACACATAGGTCTGGTGATGTACATGGTAGTCTGCTTGTTGAAGAGGAGCTTGCTCACCATTCAAGTGAGTTTCGTACTGTTGCTGTAGGTCACAAATTGCTGCTGCTCCGTTCATAATCGGCCAACACCTTATCATTTATCGTCCCAGTCTAATGTCAGCTGGCGTGGCAATAACGATATGTACCTACTTGTAACGCGCACGAATCGGTAGTGCGGCGGGAATGAACTAGCTTTTATTAATGCGTTTTTGTTGTGTTGTTTCTTTATACCTGAGGTTCTGTGTCACTACTCCATAACACCGACTTCTCGCTGCTTGGTCTTCAATAATTTGTTTCCCTGTCTACATGCAGCGTATACATTGCACCGTCCCTGAGGTACGGTAGGAAATGAACCTACTGGTTCTCCGAAACTACCCTCACCGGGGGACTTTTTACTTGCGCTCGACTGCCTGTCACTGGAAACACAACGGACTCCGGCTATTGTTCGTTCTTGAAGTGCTGCGTGGCTCCGCTCTGTACTGCCGGACCCTTGCTTTCATCTTCAGCAATGTGAAAGGTTCGCTACGATTCAAATAAACAACCTTGGGACTTAAAAGTCCATCAGAAAAAAAATAATATGAAATGGAAATTCACTGTTGAATCGCCTGAGTTGCGGCTATGGTGGTTAAACTGAAATATACTAATAATTTGATCTTCAGCAGTCCCGAAGTGTGCATAGACTGCATACTCTTACTATGAACACAATTTTTAAGTACGGTAGATATTGTTTCTACCTACCGTCTAAATTGCCGTTAATTGTCCTCGCAGTGCATCATAATGGTTGGCGAAATGTGTATTGCTGATAGCTAGCTATAGGCTCCTATATCTTCTATGTGCCGTAGAGACGGGCCCGATATTGCCTCTATGTATAGTGTGTTAGGAATATCGTCGCAGGGATAGCCTTTCGGGGCAAATGACGATCGTTCTTTTTATATGGTCTTGGGAGAAATTGTGTCACACATTCATTTTTTAACTCAGTAAAGCAATACAAACACTGAACTGACCGCAAATCAATGCTGTAAGAGTTTAGGCACTCATTTCTCGTCCATAGTGATTCTAACTGTCCTGAGGCCGAAATTATTTTGCTCCCCAAAATGACCCTATCGACATTTGCCCCGAAAGGTTACCTATATTGCTTTTATTTATTGGACCATGCTGCTTTTCCGTGAAAGGATTCGTTGTTTTGCTTGGCGTACTATATGTCCCATATTCTGCTTCTGCTGTTGTTACTGGTGTCGTGGAGAGGAGGTTCACACGTTCATGGTAACGAACTGTATTGATTATTTTTATTAAATACTCGCTGTAGAATATAACGGACAATATTGGCTTGCAACGTTGTATATACTGTACAGTAGATGCCTTAGGATCTACAGCCGTTTTTCCCTCTTATTCTGACGATTTTGTCTGAGCTTTGCTTTCCTGTTACCCATACATTTGTTGCAGCCCCCCCCTCCCCCACCAAACGACATAGGCCCAATGTTAGGTTAGTTAAGTTCGCCCATCCTATGGTATGAAGAGCAGTGACCCCAGGAGAACCCTACAGGTTATTTTAGCATTAGCTAGGCCTTTGGGGCGTCTGTCTTTCGTGACCACTTTGTTTCCTTCCGATGTCATGCTCCCACTGATCTTACTTTCCTCTCGTTTCCCGACTTGCTGTTCCCATACGCGGTGATCCCGTGTGGAAACACCTTCGTGCATAGGTTCCACGTTTCTATCGACATGGTATATGCCCCATGTTTCTCCTTAATAATAATGGCCATCGCATGTGCAGCTCCAACCGTATAATAAGTTACTTTTAGCGCTCGATCGGGAAGTGCTCAGGACCGCTGACCCATGTTGTCGTACATGTAGAGAGGTGAGCGGTGGCCCCGTCGCACGGCTGGCAGAGCTACACGAGAGCTTGCGTTGCGCGCCAGATTAAGACATCAGCTGCCTGACCACCCAAAGCGTGATCGCAACAGGCTACATTCCAGTGCTGTGCGCCGGCCAGCAGCGCCTGGGTCTTGGGGCACCACCACCTCCGCGACCTCCTCCCCCCCCCCAGTGTCTTCATTCACTCTTGTGTTGTAGTTCTGTTTCTGGCTTCCCTTTCTCTAGTACTCCTGTACTCAATAGGTATGTCCTGCGCTAATGGGTTAATGGTATATTTTCATAGCAGATACTGTATGCTGCCAAGCTAGCGATACTTTGAATATTTCCTGACTATTGCGCGTGATGTGGTGCTGCTGTCATGCGCCTTTGTGTTTATGTGACAATGCCATACCTACGCGTCCTATCTATATCACCTACTCGTAAGTTCATCAGTGCTGAAGTTAGCTAGCGCTTCTGTGTAGCTTAGCCAATCATTTAATATTACCAATGACAATATCAATAATAATGATGATGGCTTATTAGGTACACATAATTAACACTGCGTGGTACTACTGGCATAGGAGCTAGCTTATTACTGTAGAAATAGTTCGGGAAATGTCAGTCTTATCTTTATCTATTGGTTCATCTGAAGTATGCAGTATATTACCGACTGACTATATACCCTATCTGTTGTAGCGCCTATGTAGAGCTGCAGCAGTTAGATGTGTAATGGCTGACCGCGTTGTATCAACAACCAGCTAATAAAACACTCGTACTTGAACCGATGGCGTAGGACTATCGCGCACTCTCTCTAGCCCGGCCTCTTCATGCGACCATAGAATTAGCCGTACGCCGTAGGGTGACCGTGTCCCATTTATCCCTCTCATGTCCTGGGCAGATAAAAACCACGACGCCCAGTACAGATCACCGTGTCCATAGCTATTATTCAATTCGAACATATTTATGTCGGCGTCATGTATATTGTTTTATTATGGTGTTGCGTGATATATTGAACCTGTGAGCTAATACGATGTCTTCTTCGGATCTGTAAAACGTCTTCGTTATCTGGATCTAAACCGAGGAACATGAATGGAAGAAAAGTGTGTTGAGGACGAAACCATACTTGCTAGGACTGTGTGCGGGTATATTGGTGCTCACATGACAGTGGTAGCTGTGGTGTTGCTCAGCCCGAGTCCCGCGTGTCCTGCTGCACCGCGCCCCAATGCGCCGCCGCTCTGCTGCGGCTCCAGTGGCCACGAGAGGTCCCGGCCGTGCGTGCGGCTTACGCCTCTCAGACCTGCCTAGCACTAATAGAGACATCAAGCTCCCCCCCCCCTACCTGCTGCTCTCCACCGTACCTCTGTGTCCACGGGCCCTGGCTGCCCTTCCCTCCTCACCCCACACACCGCCCGTACTGTCCATGTTCCAGCCTGGCAATCTTGACTGAAATGCTCTTTTCCGCTGCAGTTTGTGCCCGAAAAAAAAAGGTAATGGAACTGTTGGAAACTTCCCCATGTTGCTTCCTGGCTTGAGGAACACCTATCGAAAAAAAAGCACTGCAGTTTCTACCCTAGGTAGATGCTAAAACGGTTATGCTGTGCCCCTTGACTGATTTTTATGTCTTGTACTCCAATAATTCTTATACGATTGTTCGAATGAGGCTCGGGCTACTCTAGAATCCAACCTTCTCCTTGTGTATATTACCTTGTTGTCGAATCCTGGTGAAAGCGATGCTGGTGTCGGTGTCGCTCACAGGCTGGATACAACTCCTGTTTTCTTGAAACACCCCGCACTAATTTGGTTCCTCGTAGTAAGAACATTGCTTGCCGCGTCATCTTCACAGGAATTTCTACCGACCCAGCAAGATTACGTGCTAGAATTTCCCACTATATATCGCATTTTACACGCTTCGTGCCGAATAAACCAACTTTGATGATTTGCTTAAGAGATAAAAAAAAAAAATTCCAGACGTTGACACGTAAGTCAATCGGCAGTATTACCCCATATAGTTGCGTGGCTGCCCTTCTCTATATCCCTGCTGTGCACGGCGACTCAGGGAGCGGCGGTTGTGTGCGGCGCATCTCCCTGTCTCGGCCCATTTACTACCAGACAGCCCTGAGATTTTGTGCCATCACTCATTGCTCTAATCTTCTTTGGTTCTTTAGTTAGCAGCTCTTGTGTTCCCCCTCTCTCGCCCTGTCGGGGTGGCAAGCAACGCTGTTTGACCGTATTGCTGTCACTCAACGCATGCCATCCTAGTGCCAAAAACTGGGCGCCTGCGATTGCATGCCCCGTACGTACGTGTTCCGCATGCACCGCACGAACTTCTTGCTATTAATTCTCTAACGGAATTGGCTCGAACTCTAGACGCCAAAGTGAACCAATCTTCAGAGCTGGTGTCGGCGGCATCAATCAGCTACCTACACGGCAGTCTCAGATAATTTACATCGAGAGACTTCTGTACAACCAATTCAATTCCTTAACGTAAGCGAAGACGAAGCAACTGTATGGCATTAAATCGCGTGCTTGCTTGTCCCTGTAATTTATGTTGTCATCACCTTTGCCGTACGGGCACAAACGTATTGCGATACAAAGTATACCTACCTTTGCGTATATTAATTTCCTTCGTTTATTACTTATTTGGTTCTTGCGTTGCGTAGGCGAAATATGATTTCACCAGTCATAATCTAATACCAGACCTGAATATGTCTCCATGTTTGCTATGTTAGTCGTAACTCTACAGCAAGTTGTTGCAGTATGAACATACCGTAATGTTCCTCATCCAGAGCATGTGATTAATGGACGTACTCGGTTCTTGTCATAGCCTACAGATTGAGGGTGGCTATTTACTAAGCACTAGTAAAGCATTTAAAGAGTATTTGGAAAATTGAAGCTTGATGTTACCGTTAATTCGAAAACATTATTGAAGTTTCTTTCAATCGAAGACTGAAGTCTTTTACCAGCGTCAACAATTTTGTAGTATTTGCTGTAATACTGCATAGTACTTGCTAAGTTGCTAGTAGTCTGGATACACATTGCTGTTGGTTCATGGTTTCCAATCCTTACTTAGTACGGTATTACGCGCTATGAGAGATTTGTACCCTGCTCAATTGATATTTTAGACTGCGTCCTAATATACCGTAGGTGCGTATCACATATAGCGTGCTGTGGAAAGTCCCCTCCAAAGCTGCAATCGGCCCGTCCCTTCATGATGCTCTCTGGCTCTGTATTTAGATTCGTTTCGCTCACCTGCCAGGATCTAGCGCACTCTGATGGCTCAAGTTCTATGCAAAGCTTTAGTCTTCAAATACCCACAGGTCGCCTCCTAAATAACCACCCGCAAAAAAACTTTCCTAAGCTATGCTGCGCGAGGCCACCCACAGTACGGAGTTGGGTTCCATTAGGAGAGCTGGCGGCGGGTACCTGGACCGTTGTGAAGGGAGCACAGGGGTGGGTGGGAGAGGGGATAAAGTCTGAGATTAGTAGGAGTTTCAGCAGTCGCCGCGGGCTACAGTTTGATGTCTTCATTAGGCCAGAGCTGCGGCGGCCAAACCATGCGAGGAGCAGCCGTGGACTTGCACCTCTGTTACAGGCATGAAACTCTCTCTCTTGTAGGTACTGTAGCGTGTATTTCATCTAGCTTTAATGGATACTAGGAGCTTTAGCTCTTTCTCTCATGGCGTATCGTATATGCACCGTTCCCAATACTGTTACTGCCATGAGAATGTAAACCTAAATGATAACTTGAAGTATTCATGAAACGTAGCATGCGAAAAAGGGGCAGATGTGCTCATGAGGTTGTGGGCTTGTGGCACAAACCATAAGTGTGCCAGCTTCTCAGGTGTACGTTCTCTATCTTCGCTCAATGTGAAATACTGTTCATTTAAGAGAAAATGATGCATCTAGTTAACATTTATTAACTACCGCATTTCCTGTGTTACAATACGCTACAAGTGGTAAGACACACCCTATACCTATATAGTTAGCTATACACTTTTTGAAGATAAGTGCTAGATATTGAAATTTTAAAACCCATGTTGATTTTTGGGGGAGTTTTAAAAAAAAACACACATCTTATGACTAGGTAAATACGGTAGGTATACGTAAGTCTTGTGCTTCAGTTGTTTTGCTCGACCATCAGCGCCAGCATGCTCTCGCAAGTGTTGCGTGCGTCCCCGCTTGCATGCATGTCTGCAGCAAGTGCGCTGCAGCCGCGGTTTGACAGGGTCTATATCACTTGGTGCAGCCCATTGCGTGGTCCTCACTCGTTAGGCGCTGTGCTGGGGTAAGCGGGATGACTCATTGGTGTGAGTCGCGTCTCCATAATACATGCCCTATGTATTCTCAGTACCTGCTGTCAGTGAGGTGCCTACGCAAATAATTTCCCTGAATAGCTGCTAACTTTGAGATAATGTTAGTCGATTTGTTCCTATGTTTTCAAGACTAATGTACCAGGACTGCTTTTATTAAGTATTTGTTAAGGTATCTACCCGATCAACAAATGAGCTGTCTGATTTCATTGCTTTAAGATACTTAATAACTGTTAGACTCTTGTTGGCAACATTGATGAAGTCGATGAACTTTGTCCAGTCCTATGTGTAATTTGACGAAAATAATGTGAATTGCTCGAGCAAAGAGTAGCTTCCAGAAGTTTCATTCGTAATGATACTCGTTTGTGAGGAGCACTTCACAGCAGGTGTGGCTATTTACTGCCGTCTATCAGGTAATGTTTTTCAAGGTTACTTTTCTGGACGGGTGAACTAGACGCCGCTGAATATACGCAGTGAAGGAGCAATCTGCAATTCTCACGAGCCGCCTCTCCACTTAATGACCCTTTGTCTGATGTCTCCTCCGGGTTTGTCGACACATGTTGCCGCTAGCCCGTCATCACATCTTCATTAGTTTGCTAATTTTCTCTATTAGAAGTCCAAAGTTGAGAGGGCCGGAAAAATACCCGCGGCGTGATGTGGTATACTGGCGCTTTTGTTTCCCTGCCGGGTCTCTCATTTCAGTGCTCCAAAAATGCCATTGAATGTAAATTTGGTCTCGGTCAGCCATGACAGACGGGCCGCCGTCAGCCCGACGCTCTGCGTCTCGGCGCACTTGATTGAATCAGTGAGAGTTTTTGTGCGTGTCGCCCGCCGCCTCTCGTCATTTTTAGCGGCTTTTGCGCTCTTTTCCTTATGTCTTAACGGCGAGAGTCGCTGTTCACGCGCTCGCCATCACGTTCTGAGCATTTTTGTAATGGGCCTCGCTGAGTGAGAGCTCCGGCTGCGTTCGCAACCGATCGGTCGAGCTCAATACTTCGCTTGTCTCAAGGTATTACCGAATTTCCTCTCTAGAATTGGGAACATAAAATGGCCTGGAAAGTTGAGTTAGTCATTCCCAATAATGAAATAAGTCATCGTAGAATTACATTGAGGTCTTTCTGTAGGTAGATTATGGGTACCATCGCGCGCGTTGGCGATTTGGAGGAAAACGTAAGCGTGGAGTTATTTTATGAGTGTTATTTGCTTGTGACCTCATCAACTCAAAAGGATTACATTTTTAGTGTCCGAACCCATTGAACTGTTGTTGTCTGTACTGTTATAATGCCGCAACATTAGGGCAGTTGGTGCAGGATGCTTATCTCTTGAGCATTGATGTCTCTGGACATTGTTTGAGAGCCTCCCGACCGCAGGCTTGAGGCAGCTCCATCCTCATCTCGGCACTGATGTCCACAATTTGCTTTAGCTTATCGCTCTCGTAAGTTGATTAAATTTTCTCAAGTGTTTTCCGATAATGTATGCAAAATGCGCGGTGCGCTTAGCTCCATCCTGTTCTGTAGCGGAACTTCAGCACGGACATTAGAGCACCAAGTCATTCTAATGAAGTGCTATTAAGATCGGCGTGCATTTATGTAAGAATATCGCGCGCTTCTTTGCAGTGGACATGGGCAGACGGGGAGATCTGTCTGCTGAGTGTGGGTGGTCCTGCTGGGCCCCATCTCTATATAGCCCGGCTACAAGTGCACGCTGCAGCCTACTGATCAGGCCTCAGAACTCTTAACCCTAAGCCGCCTACATTGAGCATCAGTTCTCGTCGCACTAGCAGTACATAATGTGTCTCAAATTTGTCGCCTTCGTCCATTGACTTTTTCCCTTATAAGGAAGGTTAAGGGTGAAGAGTCTCTCTCGAAGTGAGATTTCTCCCGAAGGGACACGTTATTTGTAATGTCATTTGATGTAATTCTCCCACTTACAAGTGTAGTCCTAGAGCAAGTGTGTTGCAGCAGCCGTATTATATTTGGGCAGACGTTCACTATATGAGACGCAGAATACATGTACGAGTTAATAGCATAGAACGCGAGTAACGTGAAAACCGTCCTCCAGCAGTAACTCGCAGCTGGATCATAATTGTTTTCTGTGTAGTTCGTCTATGCAGTTTGTTGAGAGGAGCACGTGTGACGTATACTGTGTTGCTCTCCCGCTGTTCTCTACGCATAGGAATACCTCTCTGGTGATGTAACTTCGCCACGGTTACCCGAGCCAGCCTCTTGTAGTCTTCTGAAGAAACCTTCAGTATTCTGTGGGAGAAATTCTTGAAACTGCCTGTTCATCTGATGTTAGTACACTGCGTTGTCTGTTTCTCAGCCGTAACACTTTGCGTTTGTGAGCGCCCCAGTTATCGGAAATAAATTAGTTGTGAGCAGGTAATTTGTTTCGTTGTACTGTCTGTACCGGTCGTTGTCAGGGGAGAACTGAAGCCACTTTATATTGCCTTCACATAAATTTAGAGAAAGAAACATCATACGTACAGTGGCAGTGCAAGAAATCTTTAGCACCCTCTCGAAATCGTATTTTGAAACACTGCTACCCAGAAAAACATCCATGAAAAATTAGTCGCTTTGATATTGCGATGTTATATTGTTAGACAAGTGTTTGCTCTGCTATCGTATTACGCCTTTAAACCTGGAGTTACTTTATTCTTGAGATATCTTTTGGTCTTTATTCTACATAGTCTACGTCCCACGAGACATCTCGTATTATCGTACGTCTGTTAGCGCAGATTGCAATGTATCAAGATGTATCATATTGTCAACTATGTATGAAAATATACGACATCAAAACATGTTTTCCTACAAGTAATTTACTAACTTTAGATTCAGTTTCAGCTTGGCTAACTGAGTCCCACATTGGAATAGGATAGGTCGTCTTGCATAGGGATATACCGTATATAGGCTTATTAGGTCCGCCCATCGGGAGTCGCCGCCCCCCTCCCCTCCCCCCTCCACCGTTAGGAACATTATAGTTCGGTAATCGTAGCCGCAGCCCTACGGGTCGTGTTTCCTTTGTGCCCACTTTGCTTCCCTATTTTTTGCTACAACGCCTGTCCACCGTTTTGCTGGTCTTCGTGTATCCCAACTTGCTGTTCCCTTGCAAGGTGTTGCTTGCTTGTGTCCACTGTAGCTTAATGTAACAACTAACCATAGCTCCCGTTGAACTCACAGCCCGCGGCGTAACACAACCTCCACGACAAGAGTTTAAGAGGCACTGAACCACTAAGAAACATTGCTTGCGGGACCTAAACACACGAGTAGAACCCCAGAATGTCGCCTACACATCACCGCGCTTGCGTCACTATTGCCTGCTGCCAATAACTGACCAGCAGAGTTAGCAAAGCTGCACTGCTCAGGGATTTAGATCAACTATAAGAGACTATCCCACTGCCTGCCTGCTCCACCACCGCCACTGCATGCGCTGCTGTCGTGTCTACCACGACAATCGCTGCCCTTCTCCTGCAATTACATTAAATCCTCTCAACTGCCCACCCGCCTCTGCACCTCCCCGTACCCCGTCGGGTAGTCATGTTGTTCTAGCCCCATCATTGAGGCCGTCTAATTGTAGCTATAGCTAATTTGCCGGGAATGTTAATGAATGGCTTAATATTGAAGCGAACTCTAACTGCTCCGCCATGGAAATATGTTGCTCTTGCTGCTGCTGCCGCCGCCGCTGCTCCTGTCTCGTCTCCACGACACGCTGTCCATTTACATTATATTGTCTCGCCTGCCTGCCTGCCTGCCTGCCTGCCTGCTTGCCTGCTTGCTTCGTCTGCGGCGTACGATTTCTCTCGTCTTTGTTTATATTAAAGTTGAATTAAACTTATCTCTACCGTGTTGCAATTTTTATGGCGAAAATAAATAAACATTGTTTTAGAATTATCTATGTCGTGGCTAAGATTATTTTCGGTTTTGCTAGTGTTTTCATTATCTTTCTCAGTTGGAGATGTTTTTGTCTTGAGTTAAAATTATTTTGTGTCTTGGTGAGATTGTATGGTGAAAAGCCAAGTTGAAATGCTTATTATTCTGCCCGATGAGGTCTTGAAAACGTTTGGGCTGTGAACTACAGTATAGGCTATATCAAGCAGGATTACTAACACCTCAAGTTTACTGCTTGCACCACGTCTAGTGCCGTAGGAGCGGTGGCAGAACTGGCAGTAAATATAATAACTAGAGCACTCTGAGAGCGCATACCTCCGCCAACCAAGGCAAAGGTTACGAAAAAATAAAATTGGTTCTGAACCCATGATTTTCTTTGTATTAACACCAAAGTCTGATCATTTGCGCCCTTCAACAGTGTTAACACATTCTGTAATTTTTTTTTTTTTTTGGAGATCCGTTCATAACTTATTGAGTTATGCTGCCAACAAACATTATGACAAACATGAGTCAGACATACTAACGAATGAACCAATCTGCACCAAAATTTATTCGTTTGTCTTTTAACATTACTAAGAACTCCTCTGAATTTCATAAAGATCCATTCATTATTTTTTGAGTTATTGTGCTAACAAGCATAAAATTAAAAACAATGACAAACGAACAAACGGACCCTTACAGAAATTTGGTCATTTACTCTTCGTGATATACCTAACAACTCCTGTAATTTTTTGTTAAAATCCGTCCATAACTTTTTGAGTTATGGCATTGAGAAAAAATGAAGCAAACAAACAAACAGATGGACGGATCTTCACCAAAAGTTAATCATGTGTTTCTCTCAACAAACCTAACAAACCCTGTTAATTTCGTCCAAATCCGTCCATCACTTTCTGAGTTATCTTGGTGACAGACAGAGAGACTGACAAACAGACTGACAGAGCCGGCGAAAACATAACCTCCTTGGCAGAGGTAATAATTATATATAAAATAATAAGTCTCTAACCGTAAATACACATTAGGTGACCTAAAAAAATTTGTGCGATTTTTATGGTGAATTCATTGTCTATCAGAAAACCACAAGCACTGTATCGGCAATCGAATGTTATTTAATTACGTTTCTTTCGTATCACCGAAATTGTTCCGCCTCCCGTACAGCACCATACTGCTGTGTCCTTCCCTAGTACAATTTTGATCCGCCCTGTGTAGAATGCACGAGCTGAGATACGGTTTAACCGTCTGGAGCTGCCAGTATAGGATATTGACCAGTCAGTTATCTCTCATAGCATGCCATTGTATCTCACAGGTGTGAGTTAACTGTTCCTATATTGTTGGGTGTTTCAACCGCCAAGTGGTGATGATCGCAGCACGGGTATATATGTCGGGTAACATGGCGCGCTTCTTGGGTACCCACGACACGCGCTACGTTTGCCTGATTTAATTCGCATGCTTCCATCGAAATAATCTGATTAGCTTCAACTTTTCGGGGACTTCATTCTTGACTGTTCGATTTGCCACTTTGGATTAAGTTCAAGGCGTTCATCGGAAGCCGATACCGTTTGATACTGTCCCGGGTGACGCAGTAAACACTCGATATTGCAATTCTGGATAAGTTCGAGTCAGAGGTTAGTTTACTTCGATGGAAGGGGACTCATCCCGCAGACGGTTCTGCACGTGCAATGGGCGGCCCCAGTGGCCCAGGTACTGTCCGTCGTGACTGGCGGTAAAGCTGTGACGCCCAAAGATGTAGCTACTCTTAAGCTGTTTTTGTAAAACTTTTTATCGTAGCCTCTCACATTAAATTAAAGTATCCATTTTTAATTAAACATATAGCTATATAATATGTTTGAATACTACTAATCTAAATGCATCTAAAAAAATAAAATAATAAATGGTTGCGAGCTGTGCTCCCTTAACTGCTATGATGTTCACTCTTGCGCCTAAACGTAATTTCGTGTGTTTTCTTCCCACAGGGGCCTGGGTGCCGGCATTAGGTGGAGCAATCTCAACCCATCCATGTTAGTGAAGAAAATTGAGCAAGTCCAAGACCTGACCAAACACTTCCCTCTAGCTTCTTTTGTCCACTTCTTAAAGAGGGTAAGTGTTGCTTGCCAGTAGCATGTTTACGTGCATGTGGAAGAGTTGCCGATGATTGTACCAGTCAGCCGAAATAACTTTTTTTTACTCGTTTCTATTTGGTAGAAATAACCTACAAATACTAGATAACTGTTGGACGGATATACCTGGCTTTTCCCTTAACGGGCTAAGTTCTGTTGCAGATAGCGGAAACAATCGTTTCAATTATTTTCGGATAGCTATGCCTCGTAAAGTCTCGCATATAGAGCTGAGTTGGGAAACGAGGTTGTGTGCTCTTCCTTGGCCTGACATGAAAAATCATTCATTTTAGACAGAATGCAACACTTAATGCCATCATTTTTATCAAGTGTTGGACACGTATAACTATGTGTTGTTTTCATTGCACCGTATTTACACATTAAGAATAAGGGTAAGTGTTTTTGAGCAAGCTATTACCGCCAGTGTTAACTAAGGCACATCCATCACTGCTGACTTTGATGCAAATAGAGGCCCTGTACTGCCGCTAGTGTCGATTTTGATGCCATTGCAGGCCCTGTGCCGAGGCTATAGCTAGTGTAGTCTAGTTGACTCACCCCAGCTATGCACTGTCCGGTGGCACACATCCCAGGCGTCGGAGCCTTGCTACCATGTCGTGTTATTATCAATTTAACGGGCATGCAGCGCCATAGGCTTGACTCCGTCCCTTCTCACTTACCGGACCTTCATGTGCCTATTATTATATGAACTTTGGGTGGGAGAGGCTTGTACTTGCGTAATTTTTAGTGGCTAATAATTCTTATCATGCAAGTGATGGTAGTTTGGACGTAAGTTTAGAGGATACTGATACTCAGAATGGCTCCGTGGTGTATGCGGTATAGTAGTGCCTGTGCTTGTCTGCGGTTTGCCCGAAGCTTCCATCTTGTGCAGCTTCTTGTTAATAAGTTGTTGAAAGTTAACTGTTCAGCCTCCTTATGTTACGAGAGTAACAGATTTAGGTCTTACACGTCCCATGTTTTTGTGCATTTCCTTGAGTGTTGTAGCTTACTTTTTCAATTCTTGGCTGGACTCCGCTAAGAGCGACCGCTTTCACTCTTAATAACGTTTCATAGCATTTTCTCCTCCGACTCCTCTGCGTTGTGGGACTATCTCTTCCCATTCTATGCAAATATTGGTGAGCTAGCACCATATTTTCTTCCGGCCACAGTGTGGTTATTATCTTTCAAAATGGAAGATTGCAGTACTATCTTATATTGCACTGCTATGTTGAAGCATGTCTATATTTAATTCATTTGGCTTAGCTGCACGATTGTTTGAGTATGTTTTGAACTTAGTGCGTTCTCTTTTTCAAGAATAAACAAATGACTTACATGTAGGGACTTTGTCCACTTATGCTTCTGGGGCTTTAGTGCTAGCCAACCGTTGAGTTTCGATGAAGATGTCGGCTCCGTGCGTGGCTAAAAGCAAATCACAGCTATTACTGTTCTTACTTATTACATTTCCAGCAACTCTCGCATTGTCTCTCTTAAGAAAGCTGCTCGCTGGTGTTCTGTCATTTCCTTGTCCTGCAGCCACTCGCGCTGACCGCTGTCGCAAGTGCTGAGTCCATCCCTCGATTGTGGGTCTGTTGTCTGCAGGTCCGTTGGTCCCTGTACAAACCTCCGAGGCAGACGTATTGCTACATTGTGCCGCCCATGCTTGTTATGGGCTCATTTCTCTCGCTGCGAAGCTACCATACATGCCACGCTTTAAATAGCTACTGATGCTCCTACAAGAAAGGAAAATGAAAGCTCGAGCATATCGCTTCATTTTTCGAAAAATTTTGGACTACCCGCGAACTATGTCGTAGTACCGTATGGCCTGTCTAGTGGAGATGACACTTGTTGTTCTATGTAGTTTCCATTCCAAAGATGTATTCTGTCTAATTATCAACCCATTTTTAGTTATTTCACTTTGACAGTTGGGCCCAATTCGACACACAATGTTCGGTCGAATACTGTTTTGAGCTACTAACATGTTAATTCTTAGAAGTAGACGACAGGATCGGTCGGCAGACGAACGGCCCCGTTATACATGCGAGTTTGCTGGCTAATCTTCATTATTTTCTAGGTTCCTTCTTCAACAAGTCCATGAACTTGGTAGTACTTTTGAAAACAGCTCCGCTTTCTTACTCCTGAAGTTTCAGTTAGACTCGGTCTCCAGTTGAAAAATGAATACAAAGTCTAGCGAGAAAACGGATCAAAGTTGTGCATGGCATCACAGAACTCTTGCTAATATCTGTTTTTTTTTTTCAGTTTACTTGACCTTCTCAGCCTGTAGCACTTAATCTCGCAGGTGTTCTCGTGGTTCTAAAATATCTGCATTGGATGTTGGACGCATGAGGTCCCAAAGTAGCTAACTTTAGTTTGTGTGTGGCAGCTCACGAATTCGTAACCGATAGTAGCTGTCATCACGCTGTACTACTGGGATACATGGGGCTACTAGTTGGTATTTTTCTAACACAATATCTCATATTTTAGTATATCTGCTGTTGTACAGTTGCGGTATTTCAAGCGCTAGCATAAAATGCCCAAGTCGTGTGGGGGCTGCACGCTACAACCACAACCAGGAGGTTTCGTTTCCGTGTTTAGCTCTGGCGTGGATCGGTGTCGATTATCACGCTACTCATCGGATGGTTGCCTTCCCTACCAAAGAAGATGTCGAAGTTGCGAGGTGATCTTATTGAGTGGGGAGCGGCGAATGTGCATGTGGGTGGGCCAGCATTTGAGGACGGCCGGNTTGGCTCTGGCGTGGATCGGTGTCGATTATCACGCTACTCATCGGATGGTTGCCTTCCCTACCAAAGAAGATGTCGAAGTTGCGAGGTGATCTTATTGAGTGGGGAGCGGCGAATGTGCATGTGGGTGGGCCAACATTTGAGGACGGCCGGCCGGCCGTACTCCGGATACGATCATTACCGCGGCTATCATTAGAGGTGTGAAATGCGCCACTCTCGCTGACTGCCTCCAATTGAGCAGCGAACTGCTATCGGCATCACAGAATGGGCTCATATTCCTGTGGTGTGGCGATGCCGACCCATCATTGCTGCCCGTGAGTTGTGCCAACACGCTTGTCCAACCTCCGGCTGAATGGGTGGTCCCGCGACCGCCACGCTTGGCCATTCGCTTCACTTCTTTATTTCCCTCAACGGTTTGGTCTTGGATTTGGGCTGCAGAAATGCAACTTGTAATATGAGCGCATCTGTAGCGAGTGAACTTCATTAAGAGACCATTCGTTCATACTCAAGACTAATGTTCGCTCGCGCCTTCGTTGTGATTTTTTACGCCATTGGTTCGGTGATTGCCTTGATAGGACTTTGTGGAGGCTCTCTGCTCCATTCATTTCCTCTGATGACTATGACTTCATCCTCACAATCCCGTGTGCCTACCCGGTGGTCTCTGTCTACGGTTTCTTACTTTTTCTAGTGTTATTCTTATGCCAGTTTCTAATCTTTCTTTTCTTTCTCAGCGTGCTGTGTTGCGTGAGCGCAACTTTTGCCTTGCATAAACTTATAATGCACTTATTGTTCTTGCTCTCTGTCACCTCAATCTCTGTATAGTGAACACCAAAACGCACACCAGTGGCGGGTAAATTCATAAACTACCCGGAGCGTCCTGCACATCAGTTAAAACAGTTACACGCAGAAAAGTATGTTCTTTACGATTAAGAAAAACACGTGGTTTCTTATCACTAACGACGTAATATTTTAGCTACAACGCAATAATAATTAATCGTAAAAGACACTGTTGTTCCTCACAACGCTCTTCTTCGTCACAAACGACAATGTGCGTTGACGCAAATTCAAACGACAAGGTAGTTTACAATTAACTAATTTTGCTTAATGGCAAACAACCAATATTCTGTGTGTAGGACTTCCGTAACATTGTACGCCCGTGCCAGAGCCAACACTTTTTAGTGACAACGCTCCACGCTCCATTCCTTTTAATGCAGATACTCGTACTTCGAGGCCTGAACACCGCAGTGTGTGACGTAAATTGTATCTTGGCGACCCAAATTCATCATCGGAGA